>JAOXNR010054241.1:0-12878 GCA_028571225.1 Parsonsia alboflavescens | reverse complement strand
TCAATATAAATTTTCACTTACAACATTCTTAATTCTACTAAGTTAAGCAATATTACCATTAACTATATTAACAATAAAATTATATTATAGTTCTGCTTTTAGGACATATTCTCTAATTTTTTATATTTAGTCATAAAATAAAAACAAGACACATTTGACAACTAAGAAATATTTGATTCACGTTTGTTTTGGCAATAGACACATCTGCTTATGTTTTTGCAAATCTTCCTCCCCAAGTTAAAGGTGATTTGTGTTTGTTGGCATAAAGGGTTGTTTATGGAAGGTGTCTGACACAGAGCTGGTTGTAGATCAACGTGATTCGGATGTGGGGCATGTTTCAGTTCAGCAAGTTTCGGCCATGACATTCAGAACGTTTGAAGAAGAGGACGTGAGCTGCTTAAAGCACTAAATTGCTGCCAGGCATGATTCCCGAGGCAACTGGAACGAGCTTGGATCGGGCTCAAATTTGACTGGGTGACTCGGCACCTCCCGACGAACGAAAGTCACTGCTATGCTGTGGTGCATGGGTTTTTTTGGCCATCCGGAGTCGTCTTGATGGAGTTTTAGGCATTTTTCTATTTTCAGTGGTATTATCATAATTTTTTAGTTTTTAAGTGACAGTTTCGTAATTTACTATTTCTAGGAGTATTTTAGCAATTTCTTTACTTTTCGTTTCCGATTATAGTTAGGGTTTGTTTTTTGGCCTTAAGAATTGTTTTCCTGATGGTTTTTTCGGCAGACTTGTTCAATTGAAAGTTTTCAACTTTTGGCTTTCCCGATTTTTGACTACTTCGAAAATTGTTCTTCACTTGATTTAATTTTCGGATTCTAACTACTTGTGTTGAAGTTTGATTAGAAGGAATTTTGAATCAGGTTCTTTTTTCCGTTTCTTGTTTTGCATGTTTTTGAACAAGAACGAACCCTCAGGTTTTCGTTGAATCTCCGAAGCTTGAGATATCCAAATCTCAACAAGTCACGCCAGTTTTGTTTCCGACTGGGTCAGTGTCACAGTAGGAAACAAATAAAAAGAGATATTCTTTTTGATTATATTAACTTTAATACATATGTGCATATATAGGAATAATGTTAGTGTTATTTTCTTCTGGAAAGTATATATAGGTCATCTGTAAACTTTTTCCTTTAAAGATGAAATATTCGAAAATCTTCTATCAAACTTTGCAGTTGTTTTCAACATGGTATTAGAGGAAGGTTTGATCAATCGAACCTCGTACATCTTTTGAGAATGGAAGAGACATCGTATTCTAATTCCACCATAAACACAAGTATAATCTCAGGTTGTTACAAGCAGTTTGCCACTGATTATAGTTCAACAGGACAATTCCATTTTCCTTGCCGGAATTGTTCCCGGCGAAACAAATTATCCTCTGTGGTCTCAATTAATGGAGATGTGTATCGGAGCACGAAATAAGGTTGATTACCTTACAAGCAAATTGGTTAAACCTGCAAGCACAAATCCTAGCTACAGTACATGGATTACTAACAATCATAAGATTCGCAATTGGCTTGTTGCCTCAATGACTCTGCACTTGATGGAAGGATTTATTTGTTTAGGCACTACCAAGGAAATTTGGGAGGCTGTTGCAAAGACTTTCTATGATGGATCGGATGAGACCAAATTATTTGAACTCAATCAAATATCCTTCACTCCCACGGAAGGTGGTTGACCCTTACCCAATTATTATACTGAACTTGTAGCTATTTTTTAGGAAATTGATGACCGTACAACAACACCAGCTGCAACGGTGGAGGGGATTATACATTAACATCCATGATTGCTCGATTTCAAGTGCACAACTTCCTAAATGGACTTGATTCAGAGTTTGATCACGTTCATGGTCAAATTTTGAGAAAAGATAATAAGTTGGATCTTGAAGCCTCTTATGCATACGTAAGGAAAGAAGAACAACAAAGGAAGATCATGGGAAGCTCTCGACTAGTCTCGGAAAGTTTAGCAATGGTGGCAAAATGGAAAAAGCAGCTGTCAAGTACTAGTTCGCAAAAGGATCGAGGTGTTTTGTCTTCAGGAAAAAAAAAAAGTTTCTTTTTTGATCATTGTGGTGAAGAGGATCATTGCTCTGAGATTGTTGGCTATCCAGAATAGTGGCATATTTCAAAGAAAACAAAAAAATATTTAAGGGGGAAAGTTGCGATAGCCATCCCAGGCATCATTCAATCTAACTTGGGTGAGCAACCACAACCTGCAGCGAATGTGGTTCAACCAAGTAACTTTGGTAAGGTTGATGCTTTTCAGCTACTTCGCTGGATAGTACTTGGATTATTGATACTGGAGCAACTAATGATATGACTAGTGATCCCACGAAGCTATAAAATATTCTCCCACCATCCCAATCCATCATCTCTACTACTAATGGTGGTACTTCTTTGGTAACAGGTGAATCCTTAGTTGTCCTATCTAAGCACCTTAACACTTGATTCTGTTATAATCGTGCCTTCTCCTAGATATAATCTCTTATCTGTCACCTAAATCACATGATTTCTTAACTGTACAGTAACTTTTTGGCCTTTATTCTGCATTTTTTCAAGACATTTTGAGTCGAAAGACTATTGGTTATTGTGTTACAAGTGGTAAATTATACTCTTTAGAGTTACCAGTAGCAAGTACCCATCGACATAGTCAAGCATGTCAAACAAGTGCAAGTTCTAAGAAGGCTAGAGAGGAAATATGGTTTCGGCACAAGAGGTTAGGGCATCCTTCCTTTAGTTATCTCAAGAAACTTAAACCACATTTGTTTTCTAGTTTGGATGTTTCTACTTTCCAATGTAGTACTTTTGAATTGGCAAAGAATCATCGAGGTCCTTAATTTCCAAGTTTGAATAAATGCATTGAACCTTCTGTTGTTATACATTATGATATTTGGGGGCCAGCACGTGTTCCATCTATATCCAAAGCTTCGTATTTTTTGACCTTTATAGATGAATGCTCTCTCTACTCAATAAAAAGAGTGATGCTTGTGTAGCATTTAAAGAATTCTATAACATGGTCAAGACTCAATATCAACTCCAAATCCAAATTTGGCAATCTGATAACACTATGGAATTTGTAGATGGTTCATTCAAGGAGTATCTGAATCTGTTGGGCATTCGTCATCAAACTTCCTGCACATACACACCAAAACAAAAAATTTTAGCCAAATGGAAAAATAGGTAAATTATGGAAGTGGTACGTGCCTCTCTTGTTGGTATGGACATGCCTAAATTTTATTGGTGAGAATCTGTTAAATCCGATGTTTATTTGATTAATAGTGTTCCCTCTCGTGTTATTGATTTTGAAACTCCTTAGAAAAAAAATGGAGTCTTTTTGTAAGATATCTCATATTCCTAATCTTGAACCTTGAATTTTCGGGTGTACTAACTATATTCATATTCCAAAAGTTTTAAAGAGTAAGTTGGACCCTTGTTCTAAATAGTGTGTTTTCGTATTATACGTTGACTTTCAGAAGGGGTGTCGTTGTCATGATCCTCAGAATAATAAGCTCCATGTTACATTAGATGTTTCTTTTGATAAGACAAACCCATACTACACACCTACAGTTCTCCCAACACTTTAGGGGGAGAATGTCAATGAAGAGTATGTGCGATACAACGGTGGAAAGTTATCAAACCAGAATGTGAATGTATTCTTCGATTTGGAAGTTATGTAAGAAAAAATGGATACTAATATGCAGCAGTCTACTGGTCATCAGCCTGCTAAAGAGAATTCTTTTCCAAGCTTGTCCAACTTATCTGAGGGAGATAGTGTAGAAGAACCCAATTTAACACCATCAGCTGGAGAGCTTCCACAAAATGTACAAGATGAACCTCCTATCCAGGTAACTTCTGAATCTTCACCTCCTTCTAGATTGCCACATAGAATAAATAGGGGGATCCGAGAAAACAATATGAACCAGATCTTAGAACTAATGCCAAATACTCAATTAACAATTATGTTTCAACCTATAGGCTGCCTGATTCATATGCTCTAATTGTTAGTTAGTTGTCCAAAGTTTCTATTCCAACTAATGAGTAGGAAGCATTGGTTGATCCAAAGTGGACTAAAGCAATGAACAAAGAAATGGAAGTCTTACAAAAAAATTCAACGTGGGTACTAGTTCCTCTGCCTAAAAGGAGAAGAACAGTTGGTTGTAAGTGGGTATATACTGTGAAACTAACAGCAGGTGGGAGCATTGTCAGGTATAAGGCTAGATTGGTAACAAAGGGCAATACCCAAAAGTATGGGATTGATTATCAAAAGACTTTCTCACCTATAGCAAAGCTTAATGCTGTTCAAATTCTGATATCAATCGCGGTAAATAGGGATTGGCCCTTATGTCAGTTTGATGTGAAAAACGCTTTCCACCATGGTGACTAACTGGAAGAGGTTGATATGGATATTCCACCAAGTTAAGGGGGGATCTATACATGGAGGAAAAGTTTGCAAACTGCCAAAATCATTATATAGGCTAAAGCAATCACCAAGGGCTTGATTTGGGAGATTCTCTTTTGAGATGAGATCTGCTGGTTATCACCAAAGCAATTCTGATCATACTTCGTTTGTCGAAAGTAATAGAGGAAGGATAAATGTGCTGATTGTGTAAGAAGATGACACGGTTTTGACTGGAATTGATCTTGCTGAAATGGTGAGATTGCAAAAATCCTTAGCCACCAAATTCGAAATGAAGGACCTTGGTTAGTTGAAATATTTCTTATTCATTGAGGTTTCAAGATCTAGACATGGAATCTCACTTTCACAGTGAAAGTATGTGTTAGATTTATTAGCAGAAAGTGGAAGGCTTGATTGCAAGATAGCTGAAACAACAATGGAGACAAAAATCCTATTTGGTACTTTTTTGAATCAAAGGTTGGCAGACAAGGGTCGTTATCAGAGATTAGTGGGGAGATTAATCTAAGTCATACATGGCCAAATATTGCTCATGCTATGCGTATAGTAAGTCAATTTATGCATTCTCCAACCATGGAACATATGAAAGCTATTTATAGAATTTTGAGACATTTAAAAGGTATTCCCGGAAAAGGTTTGTTGTACTTAAAGAATAAAGCACCTACCATTGTGAAGGGAAGGCCACAAACAGACCACCTCCAGGCATCGATCAGAGGGAGTCTAGAGAGGGTATTGACATTATCTTTTTCGATTCTTAGGCAGAAGATGAACGTCGGAATCTCTTGTCTGCCGTCACCAACAAAGATCTTTGAACTTTGCCTCTGCTTCGTCACACGAACATCCGTTTCCAATGTACGTCCCACGAACAAAGCAACAAGAATATATACAAGATTGAATTGCTAGATTCAATCGTGAATATGGTTTTCTCATTTTTTTGGTTTCTCTGAACTCTCGGAATTTTTTTTTCTATGTAGAAGCTTTGGCAAAAAAAAACTAATCAGAAAAAGAGAGTCGTTCAATTTGAAAACACTAGAAGACTTCATGATAGATAAATTAATCTCGTTTTTGAATTTTGATTTGAATTCAAAACAAGAATCCTATCAGAGTGTGTTACTGAGAAAAATTTGTCCAAGTTCAACGAACCTAAAAAAATACAATTGAATCACATAATTAACTCTTAATTATATTTTAGTTTAATTCCTATTCGTGAATTTGCCTAAACAACTTTAGCTAATTACGTTTAGGTCCCAAACGAGATACTACCCATTAAGCGCTACATTCTGAATGTGTGACCCAATAGGTCTTCGTAAACTTGGCATTTGACATAAACGATATTTAATGTCATGTACAATAATCGATGTCTAGCAACAAATTATTGCAATCCAATTAATGAGAATGTCGGTGACATGGCAAAACCTTCCTTGATAAACATGTCTTAATCTCTTTGTCCAGCAAGTCATAATTGAACATGAGTCATAAAACGTGTCCTACTCGTAAAGTTGAATATCTCAATTCTCAGCCTCGAGTAGATTAATTAAACTGAATAAGATAAATATCTCATATCTACTTTTTCAAGCATGGCCATGCATTTTAATAATCTCACTCAACCAAGAATGTTAGATATCATTCTTTTGTTATATAAGAGGGACAAATTATATGTTGATTATTCAACGTTCCACAGCACAAATTAGGGCATAGTCAATACATGTCTTTATTGTCCACTCAGTTAAGAGTGACGTTTGACAATAACAAAGTATGTAGTCTTTCATGTAGGTATCTCTAATGACAATGAAAGATGAGACATAATTATCACAATAAAATCACTCATGACACTCATATAACAATCCATAGAGTGACTTCATGGCGGGTCAATCCAGTACACAATACTCTAAGTGTATCTATGTGATGATTTGATATCTCATATCCGTGACAACTGTCATCAATCAGAACATACTAGTCTCAGCTTGTTATTGATATCCTAATCTTAATAATACTTGACTACATACGTTTTTAGAATAGAAATAAACTATTCTAAGGACATTACATAATTTATTAAATGAAATGTAGATATAAAAGTAAATTACATAAAGATATAAGTAGCATCATGATACAAAGTTATGCCAACTAAGTAAAATCATCATATGGTCTTAGGGCATATCTAACAATCTCCCACTCGTACTAAGACCAATCACTGATGAATCTAATGCAAATAGATCTGGTGTGGCGATCATGTCTCTGCTTCGTCAGAGGTTTCGTCAAAGGATCAGTGACATTGTCATTTGTTGGTATTTTGCATATCTTAACATCTCCTCTCTCGATAATATCTCGAATGAGGTGTTATCGCTGATGTATATGTTTGGATTGCGGTGAGATCTTGGTTCCTTAGCCTGCACAATAGCTTCGTTGTTGTCACAGTAAAGCTCTATAGGATCAGTGATACTAGGCACCACTCCAAGCTCAGTGATGAACTTCTTGATCCAAACTGAATCTTTTACTACTCCAGAAGCATCAATATACTCAGCTTCTATCGTAGAATTAGCTACTGATGCCTGCTTTGAACTTTTCCATAATATAGCAACACCATCTAGGCAAAACACAAAACCTGATTGTGATTGAAAATCATTTTTAGCGGTTTGAAAACTAGCATCAGTGTAACCGGTTACAACGAGCTCTTTATCACCTCCAAAGATTTGGAATGTATCTTTAGTATTTCGTAAATATCTAAGGATATTCTTAGCAATAGTCCAATGGTGTTCCCCTGGATCACTTTGGTATCTACTTGTCATGCTCAAAGCATATGAAACATCGGGATGTGTACATAACATAGCATACATGATAGATCCAATGCCAGACGCATATGGAATCTTACTCATGTGTAGTCTTTCGTCCTCTGTCGTAGGACACTATCCTTTCGAAAGATTTATGCCTTATGTCATAGGCAAGAGTCCTTTCTTTGATTCTTGCTTGCTAAACCTCTTTAGCACCTTGTCTATGTATGTACTCTGACTTAGGCCAATAAACTTTCTGGATCTATCTCTATTAATCCTTATACCTAGTATATAATTTGGTTCGCCCAAGTCTTTCATGGAAAATCAACTCCCTAGCCATGTTTTTATAAACTGTAAGGTGGGGATGTCCTTTCCAATAATAAGTATGTTATCCACATATAATACCAAGTATACCACAATACTCCCATTGAATTTCTTGTGGACACAAGGTTCATCTTCATTTTTAATGAATCTAAATACCTTGACTACATCATTAAAAGGAAGATACCAACTACAAGATACTTGTTTTAATCCATAAATGGATTTTTGTAGCTTGCACACCTTTCAAGCATTATCTGGATCGACAAAACCATCAGGTTGTGTCATATGTACATCTTTGAGATGCTTTCCATATAGAAAAGTGGTCTTGTTCTCCATTTGCCAGATTTCATAACCATCATATCTTGCTATAGCAAGTATGATCCTAATAGATTTAATCATAGTTGCTGGTGAAAAAGTTTCATCGTAGTCAATTCCATGAACTTGTTTGAAACCTTTTGCGCCTAATCGCCAATTGTAAGTCTAAACTTTACATCCACATCGGTTTTCTTCTAAAAAACCCATTTGCACCTGATGGGTTTTAACACTTCAGGTGCATCAACGAAGTTCAAACCTGGTTTGTATACATGGATTAAATTTCAGAACTCATGGCTTCAAGCCATTTCTCAGAGTCATGGCCCATCACAACTTCATGGTAGGTAGTAGGCTCATCTTGATCTATGAGCAACACATCACCATTCTGAGATATCAAAAACCCATATATCTGTGGCTAAATATGTGTCCTAAGTGACCTACAAGAAGCTTGTGTCTCTTGAGGAAGTCCTTGATCAACCATAGGTTGTGGGGTCTACTCAGTTTCCATCTCTATATTAGTTGTATCTCTCTATAGTTCTAGAACTTCTTCAAGTTCTACTTTTCTCCCACTTGCTCTTTTAGAGGCAAACTCTCTTTCTAAAATGATGCTTATATGAGCTACAAACACCTTTCCCTCGGTGGGGTTATAAAAGTAATATCCTTTAGTTAATTTAGGATAACCTACAATGAGACATTTGTCAGATTTGGGCTCAAGTTTATCAGAAACTTAACATTTAACGAAAACTTCACAGCCCCAAATCCTCATAAAAGACATTTTGGGACGTTTCCCAGCCTATAACTCATATGTTGACTTTTGAATTGATTTAGATGCAACATGATTCAGTGTAAATGTAGCTGTTTTTGAAGCATGTCCCCAAAAAGAAATTGGAAGGTCTACATGACTCATCATTGATTGAACCATATCTAATAAAGTTCAATTTCTCCTTTCAAATACGCCATTCCATTGTGGTGTGGCTAAGGAGTGAGTTGTTGAACTATTCCACACTCTTTTAGATAGTCATGAAATTCTTGGCTTAAGTATTCACCACTTTGATCTGAACGAAGTATTTTAATACTTTTGCCTAGTTGGTTTCACACTTCGTTCTTGAATTCTTTGAACTTTTCAAAGGATTCTGATTTTTGTTTCATAAGATATACGTAACCATATCCACCGAAATCATTAGTAAATATAACGACGTATCTAAACCCACCTCTAGCTTGTGTGCTGGACCACATACATTTGAATGTATAAGGCCCGATAATTCAGTTGCCCTTTCATTGTGTCCCATGAAAGGGGCTTTTGTCATCTTTCATAATAAACAAGATTCACAATTTTCTTGTGATTCAAAATCAAAGGTGTTCAAATATCCATCTTTTTGGAGTTTGGAATGACGTTTCTCATTTATATGGCATAAGCGACAATGCCAGCGATACGTTGGATTAACATCATACCAATCCAGGAAGTTCGTCCCGATCAGCCAATGATAGTGTATTATTATTTGTGTTAGGTGCTATGGTAATCTAGAATAAAATATGCAAAATATAAGTATCATGAAATGATCATTTAATTTTAAAAACTTAAATGATACTCCCACTATTTTTTGAAATTAATAACCCTCATTATTAATTCGAAAAGTTACACATTTAACATTCTAGTGGACCAAGATGCATATTTCACCTTACCCCAAGGTGGCTTAGGCTATCCCTCGAGACTCAGTTATTTAGGTAAGCAACACCTTGCCAATTGCATCTTTTTACAACTCTTAGATCCTTTTTTTTTAAACCTCCCATGATCGCTTATTTGTTTATTCATAAAATATTTCAAAACATAGGGGGACATAATCACCTTACCCTTAAGAGATGTGGAAACAAATAAACCTACACCAGTCGAAAAGAACGAAACTTAGGTCTATCTAAATTACGTAGTCCTCGAGCAAATAAATTAAGCGAACTAAAAGCACGATAATGAACACAATGTAAATTATCACAAGCCACATTCGCAAGGAAATAAGACATCTGGTTTCCTTCTCTGAAGATATGAACCAAATGAAAAGGGCCAAGAGCAATCCTCGCTTGCACCTCCTTGAGCTTCCGATGCAGATGCCAAGAGATAGAGCAATTCCCGTTCACCATATCTACCACACTTTTAGAGTCCATCTGAATAAGTACTTGTGTCCAATTTTCTTTCAAGCAATAACTCAAACCTTCCAGTAAAGTTTCTATCTCAGCCACCATGTTTGTTGTCTCCTCGAGATAAACGGAGAAAGAACCCAAAAACCTTAAATTTCCCACCCCTACAATGCCCCCGATGGCTGCTGTACCTGGAATGCCCTTTGATGCCCTGTCCACATTCAATATAATGCTATAATGGTAACTCTCTACCACCAACAAACTCGAATAGTTCGAATGCATCTAACTGTCACTGTAGTCGTCAAGAGTTTACCGAAATTCAGCTTAGGAAATGCCTCCTTTAAATCTAATAACTTAAGCATAATAGTTTTGATAATGTGAGAACTCGAGCTAGTGCTACCTTCAAAGAAAAATGACATCTAGCTGTCCTGATTTCCCTACAAACTAATGTGGGAATGATGATAGCCATAACACCCAACTCTTTCACTAAACCGAACCACCGACCAACAATAGCTATGGGGCAGGTAAAACCAATCTATTGTGACAAATAATTCTAGACAACCTCAGTGATAAGACAATCCTCAAACAACTGTACATATGTGTCCTCACTTGGAAGACAATGGCATTGAGATACAACTCTTAGTTTAGACATGAACAACTATTGTTCTTAATACCTGTAGATTACCACAATCTAATTGAGAGAACCTAGTTAACTCTAACCAATTAAAGAACCTTTGGATATCACTTTTATCCTATTGCATTTCACTAAGATAAACATGAAGCCTTTGCTTTGGCAATTTAGACACATTGATGAAAGTGTTAATGAGTGATCTTAATTGGTAGGCATTAATCTCGACTTAATTTAATTTTAGAGATTTGACTAAGTTGTAAAAGATCTCACCAATTTAATATAAGTGACCACTTCAATATTATTACTAGTTAACATGATCTTATCATAATGACAGTAATAACCTGCAATGTAACAGCAAGATAAATGTGACATAGTTATAGCCCATCCTACTCAAATCTCCCAAGCAAATGAGAGAGTCGAAAAAGGTCAATCTAAGGGTAAAGAACAACTTCTCTTAGTTGTAATGAAATTACCTTATATTATATTACAATAATATGGTAAAGAAACCTCGTGTTAAATACGAGGGGATTTATATGAGAAGAGAATATACATAAGAATGATAGAGAGGCACGACACCCAGGCCATATTGAATAAAAAAGGGGATATAACTATGCATCATGTTTAAATCACAAATTTCATAATAAACATATTAAATATGATAAAATGCATAAAAGATTATCAAAGCTATTGAAATTACACAGAAAATCGATTAAAGCCCCAGACGACAGTGAGGTTCTTAGGGGCGGTTGCCCCTAATTATGGTCTATGGAATTAACCTGCCCAATAGTTAACGAAATCGCATCAATTTTTTATGCAAGCACTATTCCATAATGTTATTTCCAGAACTATAGAGCCGTTAGTTTCTGCCTTCGCGAATCTGGTACATCAACGTGTCCAGAATATGACCTTTCATATGATTTTGTAAATTACAAAATTTAAAAAATGCTGATTCAACACTACTAACAAGCACTTTAATCATAATTACATTATAACTAATTCTACCAGTAAATCATGTCAATTAATTTTGTTAATCAAAAACAATGTCATACTCAGTAGACAATCTATATCAACATACTAAAAGTCGAATTCAGTAAAATTCTACATCAACATATAGAAAATGAATTTAACAGAATCTTCAAATAAACATAATGAAAATCAAATTTAACAGGATATCGAAATAATCATACTGAAACTGGAATTTAGCAGAATATCGAAATAAACGTACTTAAAATAAAATTTAATAGAAATCCGGTTTCATATAGGCATGTCATGTAATCATAATTTCACATGGAACTTGTCTAGGGAATCCGAATTTGGCTTTGATATCAATTAAAGGGAAGGCCACAAACCGACCTCCTCCAGGCATTGATTGGAGAGAGTCTAGAGAGGGTACTGATGTTACCTTTTTCGATTCACTGACAGAAGATGAATATCGAAATCTCTTGTCTACAGTCACAAGCAAAGATTTCCGAACTTTGCCTCTACTTCTTCGCACGAATGTCCGCTTCCAATGTACGTCTCACGAACAAATGATGGGAATAAACACGATTGAATTGGTAGATTCAATCATGAATATGGTTTTTTCATTTTTTTGTTTCTCTGAACTCTCACTTTTTCATTTTTTTTTTCTACCTAGATGCTTTGACAGAAAAAAACTAATCAGAAAAAGAGAGGCGTTCAATCTGAAAAACCTTAGAAAACTTTGGGATAAGAAGTCTTCTAGATAAATCAATCTAGTTTTTAATTCTAATTTGAATTCAAAACGAGAGGCCTATTAGAGTGTAATTGAGAAAAATTTGTCCAGTCCTAGAAAAATACAATTCAGTCACATATTTAACTGTTAATTATATTTTAGGTTAATTCCTATTCTTGAATTTGCCTAAAAAATTTTAGCTAATTACATTTAGGTCCCAAACGAGATACTAAGCTAGGCATTCTGATTGTGTCACGTAATAGGTCCTCGAAAATTTGGCATTTGACATAAATGATATTTAATGTCATGTACAATAAGCAGTGTCTAACAACACATTATTGCAATCAAATTAACGAAAATGTTGGTAAGAAGAAAAAACCTTCTGATCTTTGTCCTAGAAGTCATAATTGAACATGAGTCATGGAACGTGTCATACTCGTAAAGTTCAATATCGCAATTCTCAGCCCCGAGTAGATTAATTAAACTGAACAAGATAAATATCTCATATCTACTTATTGAAGCATGGCCATGCATTTCATAATCTCACTCAACCAAGAATGCTAGACATCACTCTCTTGTTATATGAGAGGGACAAATCCTATC
>JAOXNR010054240.1:0-12882 GCA_028571225.1 Parsonsia alboflavescens | reverse complement strand
TTCACAAATCAAAGAATTAATTTACTTAATTATATCAAGCAATAAATGCTTTCTTTTCAGAATTGATATACTTAATGCACTGTTTTACCACAAAACTAGCACTGGACGAAAAAGCTCGGCGAGACCGAGATAACGCTACCAACAGCGACCAAAAGGCCAACCCCCATGGACCGGTCAAACGGTGGCCTCCTTTCTTTTTTTTTTTTTTAAGAATTGGGTCGGTCAAATCGGATCAGACTCGAACCGGATTCGAATCTACAACCCGACCCAAACCAGAAACCGGATCGGCAAACCGACCAGAATCGAAAATCGATAACCCAGACCCATGGATACTGTCAGTAAGCTGAGGACTGACGTCATCATTGCAAACTATTGCCGTTGAGCCTCATGCACGTGCCGCGCGTGGGAGGGCGTGAGGAGGCTTCTATGCGTCGACCAGCCACTGTCGGACTCCTCTCACCGAGATCTTTCATAATATGTGATCAAAAAAATGATTTACAGACAAAACAAGTACCCTATCCATTTATGCAAAGTCTCTGATACCAAATGTAAGACTAACAAACGAAGCTTTAATCTCATAGATCAATGCATAAATGAAATAAGGGCATACCTGTTGTTGATTCCATTGAGATATTGAAGCGGAAGGACTGATCTAAATTGCTAGAAGCTTCCTCCCTTTTGAGCCCTCTAAATGCCTTTTCTTTCTGGCAGGTGAGTAACCAGGGAATTCTGATGTAAAGTCAGAATTCAGTTAAAAAACCAATAACCCCACATAAAGGCTTACCAGACTATATAGTCTGGATTATCATTGGGCCAAAGGGAGGAGACCCAACATTTTGAAGTCCAAACTCAATCCACTCATCACGGACTGGGCCCTTCAACCCACACTATGCTAGTTCATATTCACAAATTAAAAGTCTAAAAACCTCACTTAAGTCTCTGATTAATGATTAATTAATCTAACCCAATAAAAGGGATCAATTGGAATAAATCCTAACACATTCTCGATACATAAAATATATCTATATATATATATATAAATATATATATATATATATTTATAGCAAAAGTAGTTTATATGTATATTGAGCCCGGACTCTTCGATTGTGATAATGCAAAAAAAAGGGGAAACATGATGTTGGGCCAGTGTAGTTTACCTTCGACGCTTCTCTTGACATCAAAGGTGATTTTTCCAGTCAAGAAAAGTTCCAAAGATTAATTCTTAGTCCTGAAACATCTGTCATACCTAATGAGTGAGTAAATCTTTGAAAGGAGAGAAAATAGAAGATAAGAATTTTAGAGAGTAATAGATGTCTTACTTGATCTCCTCTGAGATTTTGCATATATACCTAGGGTTTCTTGTATGGCAGTCCTTTGTTATGAAATGAGACAAGTCTTTCTATAGAGAAGGGGAACATGTTCCCCTATTTTAAGGTATCCTTTATGCTTTTTTCTTAAAATAGTTGGCAAAATACTACTATTCATAGATAGGTTGGTCGGTATAGTGTATTAGTAATCTAACATTATGTGCATTAAATACCTCATGTTATCTTATCAGACGAGTCCCCGTTTTGCTAACTAAGGGAGATACTCCTTCGAGAGATGGTGAGATGTGTCTCTGAGTTTTGATAGCGAGATGCATTTCGCCTTCAAGTCTACTTCTATATTAAATTTTTCTTTGGGTCAATGGGTTTCCTAATCAGTTGGTACATGGTTGAGCCTAAGTGATGGGGCTTATTTTCTTAAAGCCTAAACAAAACAGATTTATTCTGTTCAGATTGGAAACACGATTATAGGCCAAACAACACACGACAAATTGCTTAACAACCGTAATCATCATCTAATAACATTGCATCATCTTTAACATGTATAGAATCGGTTGCAACTTGATCGTTCGTCTTTATTATATCAAAATGAATATCTCCCTTCAAGAATGCGTCAATTAAATTTATCTTGTCATTCTTATCAATCATATTATACTATTATAAATAATTTTAAAGTGAGATTGAGGTATCATATTAAGTGTTCCATAAGGTTGGTGGCGATCTGTCTATATTAGCATTCATATCTCTATCACATGCATATATCAGTTTGAGAAAATTTTACCCACGAAAAAAATAGAAGGTACAGAGAAATTCCAGAAAAATTAATATTATAAATTCCCAACAACATAAAGTCAGTGCACTGTTCGTAGCTTACACTGCAAATAAGTACCTGTCTCTTTGTCACAAATTCATGAACCTTTTCTCTTTAGGGTTAATTGTGTACTTCAAAATTAATTTCTTTTTCTTTTTCTTTTTGAGGGGAAGTGTATATTAATTTATTATCTTCTCTTCTTAGGGGAAAAAAAAAGGTATTTAATTTGGTTTTTGTTTTAATTAATTAAGCGTTGGGTTTTCTTTAATTTTCCAAAATTAATTTCATTTGGAAGGAATAAGAGAGAAGATCAGATTTGACTTAGTATAAATTCTCACATTTCATGATCATTTTGATGTGTGTTGGCCGGCCTTTGCCTCATTGTTCAACTTATATGGGCAATATTGGATCCAACTTCATGTATGCATAGTTGATTACTTGTTACTTCTCAAGGGATAAGTCGTATTGGGAAGTTTCCGCACGTTTTTCGATTGTTTTGGTAGGAACTTCAATTGATCAATGTTACAGTATGCAGTAAATTCAAATCGAACTCACGATCTGCGTTATGCAGGCTGTACCTTTGAATCACTCGATCATCCGCTTAGGTTTGTATTGAGAAGTTTGTTATTTAAATAGTGGAGGTTTTTTTCTTTTTTTGGACTTAAATTTAGTTGAGAGATTGTTATTTCTACTTTACTTCTTGATGCAATAAACAGGGACGAAAAAAACGGCTAAACAAAAAGAAACTGGATACTGTTAAAACACATAAGTTTTCAGTTTAAGGACCAAAAGTCGACAATAAAAGTCAAAAAAATCACATTGTAAAAGCCTGTCTATAACTGAAGACAAAACGAGATATATATAACTTAAAATCTATCCTAAACCTAATTAGAAATTAAAAAAAGCCCTAAAAACGCAAAAAGCCCAAAAGTCAAAGTTGAGCCCATTCCGAACCCGAGCCAGCCTGCATGAGAAAAAGATTCACCCTCGAATTTGACTCGTCCTTACCAACTGCGTTTCTACCAGTGCTAAGGTCCAAAAGAACTCTAACTAAAAAGCTAATAATAATAATAATAATAATAACTCTAACTAAAAAGTTAATAATAATAAACTCCTAATTGGGCTAATAAACAAAACTTAATGACCAAATCTAAAATTTTTGAAAAACCGAGGGTCTTCTACTGCAATAAGGGAAACATCTTCATTTTCCAGTAGAAACCCTAACCGCAATTGAATCTTAGCCGTCCATCCACCCACCTGAATCTGTTGCCCGGTGTTGCTGCTGCTGTGAAGTCCGATCTGCTGGTTTACGGGCTATTGGAACGCTGCTGCCGGTTCTTGTTGCTCGGGCGTCTGCTTGCTGTTTCTTCTACATCTAGCTGAAGAGAAACTTGCACTGTGTGGGTCGTCTGTGGTGCGCCTCCGCAACCTGGTCTGTGCCTGATCTGGCCTTTGCCTTTGCTCAGCTCGACGGTGTCTGCTCGTCGTCGCACGTGGATTTGTTGCTGTCTTTTGGACCGGCAATACTCAAGCGACCATTTGACTTCTCCGACGATATGGATTGTTCCAGCAACTTCTAGATCTGGAATTTTTTTTTAACCCTCCATCCTCAAAAATCAGAAATTTCAATTTTCATGTCGAGATTCTGGAAAGAAGATTGTTGTCTGCCCTGTCGTTCCGGTCGTTCATGCCACAGCTGGTTCAACTTCGCAAACGGGTTGGCATCTTCCCCCTCATCTTCGGATTCAATCTCTGACTCCACCCCTCCTTAGTGTAAAAGTCCTACCTAACCTGCGGTAGTTGCTGCTCCAAGTCTTGGATCCGCTTTCTCTATGCTTCATTTTCATTTTCTCGCAGGTCTCGTTGATGAGGCTGTTCGTCTTCCTCAGGAATGACTCCACGTCACCTTCTTGCACGAGGTTCGTCCACGTTCAACAAGATTCTGTTCAACTATTGGTGAAGGCAACCTAGTGCTCTGATACCAACTGATACAATAAACAGGAACGAATAAACGACTAAACGGGAAAAAGAAACTGAATATTGTGAAAACACACAAATTTTCAATTTAACGACCAAAAGTCCAAAAAATCACATTGTAAAAGTTTGTTTGTAACTAAAGACAAAACGAGATATGTATAACCTAAAATCTATCCTAAACCTAATTGGAAATTAAAAAAAGCCCAAAAAACACAAAAAGTCCAAAAGTTAAAGTTGAACCTATTCCGAGCTCAGGCCGACCCGCATCACTTCTTCCCTATTATTATTATTATTATTATTATTACTATTATTATTATTATTAGCCATTAATTAGTACTATCAAATTGAGGGCTCTACCTAACACAAAGAAGCTGAGTCGTGAACAGAATTTCAATATAAACATTAGTATTTTCGTTAAAAAAAAAAAAAAATCATGAAGTGATTGAATTTTTTTTTTTGAAATGATTGATTTTTTTATAAAAAAAATACAATAAATAAATTTGTGGCAAAAAAAAAATGATAATCATACCGATTATTTTAATTTTATTACTTTAATTTTTGTGAAAAAAAGGGAAGAAAATATTTGGAATCATTTTCAGTAGTTTGAAGAGCGGTAGGTTAAGTGGTTCATTGGATAAGAGACGTAACTTTGAGCATATTTTTTTGGTTGGGAAATAAAAGTCAAATTTCCTTTAAAAATACTTTGGACAGTGATACTAAATATGTTTAGCTTTCTTTTTTTTTTTTTTTTTTTTGGTTAAAACCTGGATGATAAATATATACTTCTTCCGTTTAGAATTGAATGTCCCAACTTTCATAAATTTTATTAAATTTTTTCGACTTAATTCATTTTAAACATAATAACTTCAATTCCCTTGTAAAATTTAACTAATTTAGAAGATGAGACATTCATTTCTAACAACTTTAAATAGAAATCAAGATATTTAATTTTAGACGAATAAAGTATTATTTGTATTGAAGTTTTATTTATAAACTTTGTCCACACAATTTTTTATAAGAGAATTTTCTTTTTCAAGTGTTTTTTTTTTAAATTTTGGCAAAAAAATTGAGTTGGAGATATTCGACATTATTCATTCTTGATGTGAACCACTCGGAAAGAGCCATGATAAAATTTAAGAAGCAATGAACGAATTGTATGCCACCTTTGTGAGTATTAAGTAACATTCATATAGTCCCAACAATTTTAGGTTTATTAGTATATTTTAGTGTGGATCTTGTAGTTTGTCTGATTGTTAACAATAAGAATGATAAATTTAGGGGAAAAACCTAACACACACACACACACACCAAAATATATTATATTTATGTGTATAAATATATATATATATAAAAATATATATATATATATTGATATGATAGTAGATAATAATATTGTGAAAAGAAAAAAAAAACTCAAATTTGTGCATAATAATATAATAATAATAACACTTAAGATCGAATAGGTCTTGAATTTGAAATACGATGAAGATAAGTGGAGTACCATTTTTTGATTCTTCGGGAATGGGGATAGAGAGGGTTAGAGGAGGGAAGGAGAGGGACGGGTGTTTTTTTAAAAAAAGAAAACTATTCTTGTTTAGATTTGAATATTCTATTTTCACATTCTAAAATATTTTAGATTGCATCTAACTTTTCTTAGAATTATCCCTACATCCTTCTCATTAGCTTTTGTTGGTGGATGCAAATTCTCAAATTAAATAGGTATTGAATGAAACTTTTTAGAATTAAAAATCTATTTATTTTTAATATATTAAAATTAAAATTTTCATATATTATTTTTGTTTCATCTATAAAACAACAAATGAATATAAAATACAAAAACTGTTTCTTCTTCTTCTTCTTCTCAAGAGTATATATAGATTAAGTTATGAACTTAAACATTAAAATAAATTAATAATCCCCTCATCTCGAGCAGAAAAAAGAGACCGTTTCTACGAAGATCATATAAATTTTGACATGCTTTAACCTTGTTTTAATTATGAAAGTAGAAAACATCAACATGTGGTTCACCTTATTTGGAGCTCAAGAAATGCAACTCTTCGGCTTCATTCATTCCCTCGCCAGTTCACCCTTAATTATTTTCTTTTACCTATGGACTCATTCATTACCATTTTTACCCACCGTTTTTGACTCCAAACCCTCCCAAGGGGTCATAATTCTCCACTTTAAAGCTCATCATTAAGAAATTGAGTCTCTACGATATCACTCGATGGTAAATTTGATGATAATTAATATTGTGTAAGCCCCACCCTCATAAATAGGATGTGAGTTCGATTCCTATTAAGCGTTTAGATTTATTCGTTACATGCTTCTTTACAACGTTGTATATACGTGTATAATCCCCATAGGTGCCTTTGATCCAATAATGATTTCTAAAGAAGAAAAAAGAGGAGAACCAAAGAATAGAAAGATCATCTCATGTTTTTATGTTGGGGACAAACTTACAAATTCTATGGGAAGTTTCTTGCTTTTGATTATTGATGATTATGTACATTGTGGGCGGCACAAAAATTTCCTTTCACTCTGTCAAATTTGACTCAAATTCTTGTGTTTCGGTGTCAAACTATGATTAGTTAATCAATTATGTGTTCAATGTACCGTATGGGTTTTTCTGTTTTTCACTGTTTCCTTTCTTCGTCTCTCTCCTTTTTTTTTTTTTTTTTCCAATTCAAACCCATGACAAATTAATGGATTAAGACCACTTCAACCTCCCAATCGTTTTACACTACACAAATTTGTGTCATAAATACTCTCTTTTAAATATGTTTTATTTATAAATTAAAACACATCATATTTTAAGAACACTTGTATATTTTTATAATGAAATAAAAAATCTTGAATGATTTTTTTTTTTTTTTACATCCATCCCTCCCTCAAAAGCGCTCCATAACCCTATCATGAGGGTTAACAGTAACTCTTCCCTTATACTCATCGCATTTCGAACTTGAAATCCCCTGATCACAAATGCTACGACTTACCATCAATTTGAATAATACTTAATGGTGCGAGAGCCTTCCAATAAATAATAATGATGATGAGATTTTTTCTTTTTAAATAAAGAATAGGAGAGAATACGAGGATGTAATTGATTTCAAGCCAAGATATTTATATGTTGAATAGCAATTTTCCTGCCATTGAACACGTTTTGAACAATGATGACATGAGATCGATCGTCTTTAATTTCTTGGTCAATGTACGTCCGCGAGTGCATTGGAGAGAATCTCATTCTCTGCAAATAGATGATGGTTTGAAGATGATGAATGAATGAATGAACCTGGACGAAATATAAACTCCTCCTTTTCGTAATTAATTAGATTGCCACACAAATGAAGGCTAAGAAAAGTAGACGTCATCAATCACACAGTTTATAAGTTGAAAGAAATTAAGTAAGTTCATGAACATAGTCATATGTATATATTCCCCCTTCTTTGAATTTTCAATGCACCAAATTATTACCAATAGTTTCACGGCAACCCATACACAGGAAAAAGGTTACAGACACATATATATACATCATCTAATTCTTCACGACTTCATGTTTTCCTTGTAATCCCCTGTTGGACAAGCAATATATGAACAAAGAATTACGGCATGATAATCCCTTTGGAAACAGTTCAATAAGTGGGACGATGAGTATGAAAATCAAAGATCCTAAGTTTGAACGTTTCAACGCTTTCTTAAATAGTCTGAACTTATCTAGGTTGATTTGCCGCCCCGCATGACATGGGATCGTTGAGGGTTAATTTCTAGGGGAAAAATGTTTGAGAGAAGTCAAGAATGGAGGGCCAAAGATACATTTGCAAGAAAATGTGTGAAAAAAAAAGAGAGGTGAGAATTGAGAAAGTGTGTAAAGGGAATTCTGCAAGTTGCATTTGCTTGTTCTTGTATGGACAAAGAACGTGACTAGGGATGGAAAAGTCAAGAACATATTGTGCAATGCCATACTTTTGATCTTCATGTCTCCTATGTCTCCCCCCTAATATGAGAGAACTCGAACTTAAAAATAAAAATTTCTTTTTTTAACTTATATGACAAGCTTACAATAAAATACTTCATGTGTCCCATCCTAGATTAGTTGTCATTTAAAGTTGTTTTATCAATATTAAGAAAATAATAATTTTATTTATTTTGAACTGTTTTACCCCTTATAATTATTTTTATTTTCTCAAATTAGTCTCTCCTCTCCCTTCTCTTTTTTCTCTCCCCTCCCTTGGAATATGTGAAACACGTAACTGACTTTGAAAGAAGTCAAAAATAAGGAATATTAACAAGAAGTAGAAAAGGAAAAGTAAACGTATTTTTTTGCATTGAAATATCTAAGTGACAACTAATGTGTGATAAGAACTTTTCCTTAATTGACAACTAACTTGAGATGGATGGATTGTATAATTCAATTGATAGAAAATAAAAAATACTCAAACCACAACTAAATAGAGACATGAGAAGTGTATAATTTAATTGACAAAAATTGAAAAATACCTGTTAGGAATAAGTTTGCAAATTCGATTGGAAGATTTCTCCGTACTTATATTAAATGATTTGTCAAATCTCGTTATCTTAATGGTAAACAGTAATATTTGGTATTGAGAAGTCTCGAGTTTGAAACATGTCAAGGATAGATAGGATGCTACTGTTCATTGAGGGAAGAAGTATAGGGAGGGATAGGAAAGAGGAAAAAAATATAAAATATTAAATGATTTTTTTAAAGTTTCTTTAAAAGAGAAATAAGCTTATCAAGTTAAGATGGAGTATATTTTTGAAGGCTTTTGTATCATAGGCCCATTTAGAGGATTTGGTTGGTTAATCAAAATAAAGCAAAAGTTAAAAATAGGAGTATTTAAACAAAGTCAATGGGCCCTCATTCATTGGGCTTTGTTGCCCAAGTTCTATCCGACCTATTGGACTATTTTAGTTTCCACCCATCCAAGATTTGATTTACTCGGTTAATATCTATCATTTGTGTTCAAAATTGGATGTTAATTTCCATCTTTTTTAAAAAATTTATTTATAAAGAAATATAAATTTTAAAATCAAATATATATTTTTTATATTTTTATAAATACCTTTTTATAATTAATATTCCATTAATGTATAAGTTTCAAGTTTAAATAAATAAAAACATAATTTTGATAATTTAAGAATATTATTTATTATTTATATTTTTATAGCTAGTAAGTCAAGAAAGGACATTTAATTTAAGATGATAAAAGTTTAATTTTCTCTATTTGTTGTGTTTTATGTAGGGAATGTAGAGTAGGTAACTTAGTTTCTATATATAACTCAATTGTTTAGATGTGCATTAAAAATATAAAGAATAATGTATTATTTTAGTCAAATTACTCAACCTAAATTACCTAGACAATAGGTATAAACAAAAATAATAAGGGATAATAATAAAATAATTGATAAATACTTATTAAATGAAAATTTTTAACATGGATGTGTTCCATAGGTGAGAACAAGGATCTTGTGATTTACATTAAATCACATCATAAAAAAGTTTCCTAAAGTACAATTTTTTTTTTTACTCTAACTCCTATTTTGTTTATGTAGCTTGATATGAACCACAAAGTTCATGTGTGAAGACAAATAAAAAGTGAGAAAGGAAGAAGAGTTAATACAAAATACAGGTATAGAACAAAATTTTCTACTATATTGTTATTATACAAAAGTCTGATGTGAATCTTGTATTTTCTCAAGAATAAATATATATATATAATTATATACTTACTAATTCATGTCAGAAATTAAATAAAAAAAATCAACATACGTGGGATAAATGCATGAAGAAGAGGTAATGTTTTTAAAATTGGATCGGACATCGAATCGAATTGATACAGGGATTGAGATCATGATCAAATTCGATTGGGTTTTAATTTTTGAAAAATACTTTTTAATAATTAATAGATATTTTTTAAAATAAATATAAAAATAGAAGATGAATCTTAAAAAACATGTGTGACAAGCTAAATTTATGGAAATATAGACAACAATAATATCCAAAATTAAGTTGGCACAATGTTTTGTTTTGTCCTTTTTTAAAAAAAGATTTTTCTTATGGGGTTTAAATCCAATACCTACATTTTCTAATAAAGATCTTTTCAAAGCAATTTTTTACAGTTAACAGTTGATTCAAAGTGTTTGACCTAATTTTAGATCCATAACGATCTAAACAATGATTATAGAGGTAACCTGTTCGATTAGATGTTCATGAATCTAGTCCATATGAATTTTTTATTTTTTATTATTTTTTTTATTATACTCATAAGATTGGAAAGATTAAAGCTCCAATCCAAATTCCCTTGAATTGTATTCGTGCTTTTTTTTGGCTTTGAAACGTCCTATATGAAATATTTTCCTGCACGGGTGCGCATGGTCCATCATGCATGGACCCAAACCCAGGTTGCAGAGAATAGCCTGCACATGCTTAAAACCAAAACGATATGGATTTCAGTGAATCTAGTTGGATCCAGCACTGCAAAACCACATTCTCATGAACTGGTCAATATCGAAGAACTTGAATGGCCAGTATGACCAGCCATAGCCAGCCATTTTGAGGCTATATCTGTATGAGAGGATGTATATGGGCCAACATATGCACTCAATGGTTCCACGGAATATTTGTAATATTTCCTTTGAAAATTTTCGGTAAATCTCGATTGAAATTGAATCGAGTCATAAGAAGTTAAAAATTCCTACAAAATACATATACTTTATGCTTATTTTATTTCTTAGATCCCACATTTGCTAATTTAACTTGACATAAATCACAAGGTTCACGAATGTCACATGCATCGGACCTTGTGGAAATTGAATGAAATCATAAAAAAATCTCAAGAAATACATGTACTTTGTGCTTATTTTATTTTTTGGGCTCATAAGATCACATTTATACTTGAATATATAGATCGGTTTAACTTTTTCTTTTTAGTTTTCAAGCATATATGGCAGGTACCAGAATCCATTATAGTATTTATATATATATATATATAAATACTTCTGTGTGCTATATAGCATATAAATTCATGTGCTACTGATAGAAAAGGTAGGGTAATTTTTTGCGATGTCAGTGTTTTTCAATTTGTAAAGAGAAAATTGAGGTACTATGAGGTATACAAATTGAAAAAAATCGACGTCGCAGAAAATTGCCGCTACCTTTTCAGTCAGTAGCACATGAATTAAGTATATGGCTGAGGAGCAAAAAAAAAAAAAAGAGAAGAGGTGGCATAAACGATGCTGTTTCAGCACCACATTCCAGAAATGTTATATATATATATATTTAAATCGGACGTCGCAAACTTAGATGAAGCCAAATAGATGGCTCCATGGTGGTATATAAATTACAGAATCTTCCAGAAGTTGCCAGCAATACCGCATATTCGAATTGGCAAGTAGAATTAGCAGAGACGAAACTCTTACTTGGAATAGAAGTAGCAGCTTGCATGCCTGGTATATATGTAAATATATATATATATATATTTATTTATTTATATATATTCTTGAATAAGAAACCACAGCCAACCATAAAACAAAATAGAGGCTTAATTGGGAAGTAAATTAGATTGAAGAAAATAATCATCATTGTAATTCCAAATTACGACAGTTCTGTAATCCTAGCTAGCCCTAGAATTCTCTTTCCTAAGAGATTTTATTTCGTGTTCATTGGCCATTTTCTCTCTTGTATCAGCAACTAGAAGTGGGAGAACCAAAGAACAACTAAATTTTGGACATTTCGCAACATTTTTTCTTTTGTCGTTATAATTAAATCGAAGATGATTAGTAATTAAACTCTTAGGTAATTAAGTTCTGCTTCCTGCAGATATATGTATTTGTGAGCCCATTTGTCTTCTTCAGAAACAGGCAAAACCATCATTTTCGGTAGTTATGATGCTTGGCCAAATCTACAAGTAGAAAGAAAACAAGAACAGTCTTCCTATAGCTCTACATCAATCACTAAATAATGCTAAGAGAGAGAATCATGATTTTTTCAATGCCTAGTTAATTTAGTGGATCAGAACCTTAAAAGCTATAAGTAAAAGTAAAACAGCTGAAATCCTATATAAATATTTCCCCCATTTCTTTTTAAAAGTCGTTTAAGGTTTTAGAACAAAAACCAAAGTAATAATTGTTTCGATAATTAATATTTTTCTTGGATTAAAAAATCCCTTATAATAAATAATGCTCATATGAATTTATTCATAATATTTAAAATATGACTGAAAATTTTTTCATTAAATGCTTGTGGGGAAATAAAAATACTACTAAAAAGTATAAAGTGACTTCTATTCTGAAATAAATTTGGTTAGTTAAAACGATTTATAAAAAGAAATGGAGGCAGTATATACATACATATATATATATATATATATATATATATATATATGTATATTTATATATTTATATGCATTGACTTTGAGCATAGAAAATCATACTCTCTCGATTTGAAATTAAATGCGTCAACTTGATTTGCACAAATTTTTAAAAAGAGTGCAATTTAATTTATTTATAATATTGATTTCTTAATAAAATTTTAACTAATCTAAGTAAATAATGCATTCCTTTATCGACAACTCAAATGAAAATAGGACATTCAATGTTCATGAAGCTAATCAAAAGGGCTGTGAGAAAGCAAGTTTCCTGAATGGATTACAGCTTTGATAAAATTTGAGATTGTTTAAGAGACAAGAATTGAGGAAGTGATCTACATATTCTCTACTCTCTCTTTCTCTCTCTCTCTCTCTCTCTCTCTAT
>JAOXNR010054239.1:0-12883 GCA_028571225.1 Parsonsia alboflavescens | reverse complement strand
GCAACGATGAAGGCCAATTGATTCTGCTACCTGTTGGCCTTTCTCCTCTTGTAAGTCGGCTATCACCACAGCTCGTGTACCTTGTTCGGCGAAGCTTCGCGCGGTTGCCTCTCCGATGCCACTTGCACCGCCGGTGACAATGGCAACTTTGTTTTCAAATCTTTTTGTTATAAGAGTGGTCATGATTCTTTGTTGCTCTGGCTGGGATTGGCTGGACGTCCAATTACTGCTGCTTTATATAAGAAGAGAAAATGTAATTGGAGAGGAGAAGCCAGTAATTCTTCAAGGGGCTGAAGGATCCAAATCCAAAAAACAAAAGAGCATCAAAGATGATCACGCACCATGGGAGGACCCACATAGACTTCGGGTTATGGGCCCACTGATCGAATAATTATTTTTCATATATGGTCACAAGCTATGGGCCAGCGATGACAACCAGGAAATTTTTGGTAGTCCTTCGCCTCTGCAACTAGATTAGTATTCCATATTATGGCACGTGGAAAATACTTCCCAATTACTCCTCATGTAGCTTTTTATAAGATGTTAAAGGATGTTTGTCTTGTCCCACTTTATGAATCGTTTTACATAATTTTAAAGATATTTTATCACAAATTTTTTATATCACCCTTCAATTGTATTCTTTCTCCCTTAATCGTTTTCCTTACCAGGTCTTCCCTCTTTTCAAAACTTTTCTATCCTCTCTCCTCCAGAAATCTTGATGGCTCCTTGGCTGTAGCTGACCTTTACCGCAAGAAAAAGAATTAGAGATTTTCTATGTTTGCTAATCACTTTAGATCCAAATCCGATAAATTAGAATCTAAGATTTTGATTCAAGATTTTAAATTTTAGGGATTCTTATGTTGCGTCTTCGTCCTCTCCATCGTGATTCTCAACAATGCTTTTGGATCTCGGCAAAAAGTAAAATCTTTGGGTTTTGTAGATGAATCGACAACTGGAAGGGGTCATCGAAGAGTTTGCCGCCATCTTAACAAGGGAATGTCACCCGCTAGATACTTCGATGATGAGGACGACCATTGCAATAATGGATCGAGTAGGTACTCTTCGGAATCTTTCCAACAATGGAAACAAAATGTCAAGAAGAACCCTGGTCTGGTGGGTCCTAGAAAGCGATTGAGAGGGGGTAAATCCTCACAGTGTCGTAATGTTTCTGGAATGGGTTTCTGCTTGAGCTGCTGTTGGTATTGGAAATGTTCCTAGTTCCTCGATTAATTCCGTGACCCAAAATCCATCATTGGCTAAACAGAAGGGAAGGAAGAGAGTAACGAAGTTTCCCGCCTCTTGGTTTCCAGTCTCAGTGCCTGTTTTCACTTCGTTCTTGCCTATTGGATGAAGACTCTATCTTTGAAGTTGTAGTTTCCAGCGATATAAGGGTGGTCTCGGAACTCAGACATTACTTTTTTACTTTTTAAATTTCTGTATTAGTTAGAAGGGTATTTTAGAGAAAAAATCTTTCTCTTAATTTTTACAAGAAAGGCTACAAACGCCTTATAAAAAGAGTCAGAGGAAGTAGTACTTTATCTTGATTGGCCAAACATTAACATCTTTTATTTTTGAGGAGGAGATTTCTATTTTAAGATGGTTGATTTTTTAATATATATTTTTATATGAAAAATTTTAAACATTATTTTTAATCTTAAGTACTGACATTACCTTCCTTCTTGATTTATATGAGGGGTGTTTTCACATTTACCCAATTTGAGTAGAAATATTTCAATATTACCCAAATCTGTAAAACATTTTATAATTTATCCAATTCTAAAACTAACTTTTTAATATATACCTATTTTGACTTTTTCTTAAAAAAAAAAAAAACCTTTATTCACTTTTTTCATATAGTTATTATATTGCTCTCATCATTCAAAATACCCTAACTACCTCTGCAACTGTTGTAAAATCGAATTGAAGACCATATTGATGAAGTTTTCTTGTTGAAAGTTGAACTTGAAGGAACTCATTCTCCCTGTTGAAGAAAGAAAAAAGGTTGACACTTGGGTTTGGGAGAGGAGTTGGTTTTTTTCTTCACAAGATCAAGCTTGCATCGTTCAGAATATCGTTTGTATTCAGTTTTTTTTTTTTTTTTTGCTATTATGGTGTTTGATAGTTGTGTTTTGGTTACTAAGTGTCCCGGGGTTTGTCTGGTTTGATGTTTTGTGTTGTTTGTTTGGTGTAAGAAAGGAAAGAAAGAAAGTTATTTGTGTTGAGTGTTTGAAATAATGGCTGACCTTCGGTCGGTATGGCCAACCTTTAGTAGTTCTATTTGACCTTCGGGATGTCTATCTGACCTTCAAGCCTAATTTTTTTTAAAGTTTTTTTTTGGTTCAACCAACCTTCTAGTTGATCATTTCGACCTTCTAAGGATTATATCGACCTTCAAATGATGTAATAGACCATCAATAAGGTAGACCTTCGAAGGGATTATATTGACCTTCCATATGTTTACCTCAACCTTCAAGAATTCTTTTTCCGGTCCTTTTTTATTCTTTCAAAAACTATGTAGACCCTTTTTTTGTGCTTTCTTTTTTAATCAAGATATTTCTCCCCTTTGCTTTTTATTATTGGTTGTACATTATCCTTGATATATTTTTCTTTGGATTCTTGCAAAAATGGGGCTTAATCAGAATTATTCTTTAGGATGGTTCTCTAAATGGAAGGGTCTTGTTCGGTAGTCATACCAGATGACATCAGTTATGAAGATTTTAGGATAACTATGGTAGGCTGCATGTAGATTGATTTAATTTGATCTACAAATCTCATTTGCATCTAGATTATCTGATGGAGGGACTAAATTATTGGAAATTGAACATACATACGTGATCATGTTTTTGATGGGGGAAGTTGATCATAAAATGGTAGTCGTTAACAAAATTACATCAATGTGGTGGTGATCCTACAATAGATGATTTTGTTAATGCTTACGAAAGGAATACGGATAGGAATTTTGGAAATATTCGCACCGATGCTGATGTTGATGATTATGGTAATGATCATTACGAAGAAGAATATATTTGCAGTGTTGATGATGATGTCCCCATGAACTTCGACTATGGGGTTAGACACGTTGTTCCTTTTCAGCAGTTTATATCATACCCTTCTACTCAGTTCACGGACATGGGTTGGGTTGATGAACCAAAGGTGCATTATTTCGAAAATGAAACCATTCCACTTGTAGGTGAGATAAGGAAGGATTTAATTTTTAAGAGTAAGGATGAATTGACGACAGCAGTTGGTCAATATTCGCTCTTGAATTTGTTTTCCTATCTCGTGGTACATTCGGATAAGGCAAGATTTGAGGCGCAATGCAGGAATAAAAAAGATTGCACCTTCATGATACATGCACAGTGTAGAACTGGATGTCAGATATGGGTGATTCACAAGTTTGTCCCGACTCACATTTGCATTCAAACTCTATAGCAAAGCCAAAATAGGGATGTAAATGCATCAACAATTGGTTGTTTGTAGGCTGGTGCGAATTACACCCCCCAAAAATGTGATTCAAGACATCGAGAAGAATTATGGTGTGAAGTTAGGATATACCAAAGCCTAGAGACCTTTGCAGTGTGCAAAGGAAAAAACTTAACTCCAAGGGACTTACTAAAACAACTTCCAACATACTTCTACCTTTTGGAGCGTACAATGCTCGGCTCAATGACTAGCGTGGCACTGCCAAAGGAGTATTTTGTAAGGTCATTTTGTGCACTTGGTCTTTCGATCGAGAGTTTCAAGTACATGAGACCCATCATTGTTCTAAATGCAACACACTTGAAAAATGCACAGAAGGGCAAAAGTTACCCAGCTGTGTGTGCTGATGGAAACGGACAAACTTTTCCACTTGCATTTGGATTCGATGAAGAGGAGGGCAATGATTCATGGGAGTGGTTCTTAGACTAAGAACTACATAATGATTTGGTAATAGTATCAGATCGACACAAAGGCATACTACATGCAGTGAGCAAAGTGTATCTTGAGGTTCCACATGCTTTTTATTTTCGACATTTGAAGGAAAACATGAAGATAAAGTGCAGAGATCTTTGTGTTCTAATGATTTTCAAAAGTGCTGCATATGCTTATGATAAGCACAAATGCGACCACCACTGTAGGGAGATTGAACATATACACCCTATGGTTCATCGATGGTTGGATGTTGAGGTAGGGCGATTGGGTTGGTCACGTGCTTACTGTTCGAAGAATCGATACAACCAAATGACAAGCAATCTCATGGAGTCCTTCAATGAAGCGATCAAGAAGGCTCGAAATTCCCGATTACATCCACTCACGAGGTTTACAGGGTTATGTGTCAGAGTTGGATCAATAAACTCCGAGAAGTAGCCATTGCAATGCCTGCTATTATTACCAAACGTGCTCTGGAATGGATTGAGGAGGAAGTTGTTTTGGTTGACCAACAAAGGCTGCGTACTACATCCATTTGAACTAGGGAGGAGTATGTAGTCGATAATCCCCCACGAGAACCAAATGCTATTGTGGATATGATTCGGAGGATTTGTGGATGTCAGAGATGGGATCTAGAAGGAATTCCGTGTAAACATGTCATTGCTGTTGCCAGATATTGAAAAACTTTCTTACAATTTAACCTGACGTTCTAGACGGCTGAACCGACCATAGGGGTGGCAAGTAGACCTTCCGTAAGGTAGGTTCGATCTTCCGGACCGTCGCTATTGTTTCAAAAATAGATTTAAAATCATAATCCCAATTTGTTTTTTCTCATCTTTAATTCATTATAAGGAAATTGGGGTTCACTACTATTTTCTATGTCGTGAAAATTCATTTGACACGGAAATATTGAGGAAGGCATATATACCTTCGATACAATCTATTCCGTTATCTTCAACTGTGAATAGAATTGCAGGTTTATAAGATGTGGCTATAAATGCATCATTTGCAAGAAGGGAGGTAGGAAGAACACAAGAAGGTCTGTTCCTATCTCGAAGTGAACAATTTCGATGGAGCAAAACATGCACAATGTGCAAAAGAAAAAGACACAATCGTCAAACTTGTCCGAACGCGGCCATAGAAGCAACACCACTCGAAGTAGAGGTTCCATTATCGTATGATCATGCTCAAGAAAGGCACCCATCTATGAGGAAATCTACCCAAGAATCTCGGGTTTTTGGACAAACATTGGAGGCGATAGTTGAAGAGGGAGTGCTTGTAAATGTTAATGTAAGTGTCACCCATGAGATTGTGGATGTTTATGAAGGCGATGTTGGTGTTAAGACGATTCATGACTTGTAATCGATTTTTATATTCTTTCTAGTTTGCAATATTTTCATTTATCCTACCATGTGTTTTTATTATCTTTCTCTGTCATATTTCTTCTTCTTCTTCTGCAATGATGAAATTGGGTGGAAAAATTATGAAAAACAACTGGGGAGGTGAGAATTGGGTTTGGAAATGGGAAACTGGCTTTTCTCGTTTGAAACTGTCCAAGGTTTGGATGATCTTGTGGAAGGTCGGGATTATATTCCAAAGGTTGATATTAACTTTCGAAGGTCAAAGAAAGACTTTTCAAATGTGAAATTGGTCAAGTCCTTGCATCAACCTTCGGAGGATAATACCAACCTTCAAATAATTATACCGACCTTCCACCATTTCAAATAGCCAAAAAGCTTTTTTCCCATTTCCAAACTCATGTCTTATCTCCCCAGTTGTTTATGTAGCTCTTTTGCATCCGAAACATGTCAGTGTCACTCTCAAACCAGATTCCAAAGCATGTCACTGTCACTGTCCTATTTTCATGACTTATAATTATCTTCATATTCATTTTATATGATTAGGGGTAGTTCTTTTGTTTTTGTTTTAATAATTCTTTAATTTTAATTTTAAAAAAAAAAGAACTACTTTTTCTTTTTTTTTTTAAAGGGTGCATTTCTTTATTCTCTTTCAAAACTTTTGTTCAAACTTTGAACCCAATAACCTTTAACAAATTTTATTGCAAAATTGTATGATTCAAAAAAAAAAAAAAAGGGATTTTCAATCTAGTAATGAGTTTATCTATTTAAAATTTTAGCTTGTAAAAACACCAATAAAAATTTGAATTCTATTTGATAATTCTCTTTCTGATGGAATTGGATGTTTAATTTACAAAATTAATTAAATTTTTACAAATGAATTGGATTCATGACTTGTAATTATTTTCATATTAATTAATCAATCATCACTTGTAGTTTTTTCCATATTATTTTTCATATCACAATATATGTAAAACAAGTAATATTTCATTTACATAATTTACACACTATCCTAAATATATACATGATATAAAACAAATAAATCACTAGGATAGAAAACTATGTTTTGTTGCTATGGTTAAGCGTGATCGGTGTCATCTCGTACCTGATGTGCTGGGATGCATCTGGAATATCCGCCAGTGATCGAATCATCCCCAACATACCTTTCTACACCAGATAGGTTGCTCTAGTTGCTTGGTGTGTGACCCTTATCAAGTGTTAAAATGTCAGGCATCAATTCCGCATCATTTAAATTGTAAAATGGAATATTGACCTTCCAACTTTTCAACTTGTCAGCCCAAGCATGAAACGTGGTAATAGGAGCCATAGTTATAGGATGACAACTTGGAAGCACTTTCACGAACGCCACGGGAGGAATCATAATCAAGAAACTTTTCGTCATGCTAGGAGAATATTGCTTGGCACGGAGAAAAGTTCCTTGACCATAGTTGCTCTCATGACATCCACGAAAGTGCTCCCAAACTACCATCTTGTAATTATAACTCCTGTTACCATGATCCATGCTTGGACTGACGAGCTGAAGAGATGGAAAGTCAATATCCCGTTTTACAATTTCAATGATGCGGAATTGATGCTTGACATTTTGATACTTGATGATAGTCACACACCGTGCAACCAGAACAGCCTATCGGGTAGAGTCAACCACAAATGACTATGCCGGTAATACCATCTTCCTCTACCATGGTTCATATCTTTGCAAATATACATAAATAAATAATTAGCTAGATTGTCGTTAAATTAAACTGAGTACAATAAATAAAATAAGCTCCAAATAATTTGTTATCGCATGAAATAGTATTATTTAAATCCTAAAAATAATATTTCACAGAAAAATCTATAATAATTTATTATTTAAAACCATTAAATAAAACTTTACCCAGAGTATTTTAATTTTAAAACATATTATAGTTATAACTTATTATTAGCATTATAGTTATATTAAGTATTAAAGTACATTGAATAATTAAATTCAATTATACACTGACAATATAAACTCCATTGTACAATAACAATAAATCATTGTAAAGTACAATGATAGTTTAATAATAATTTCCAATCATTTTCATAATAAAAACAGTAATAATTTTTATTTAAGTTACAATTTATTTCATTTAGAATTTAATAATAATAATCAATATTTAACTTAAAATAATAATAACATTTTTTAGTTAATTTAAAATTTAATGAAATTAATTTTTATTTTGATTTCAAGTTTAATAATATTTATTTTTATTTTTATTTAAAATTTTATAATAATAATAATTTATTAATAATAATGAAATAATAATGGGTCGACCTTCCATACTATCATGACCTTTCATATATTATTCACGACCTTCGAAATTTAAAATTTTATCATATAATAATAATGAAATAATAATGGCCAACCTTCTATAAATTATCCCGATCTTTTATATATATATCCCGACCTTCCACAATTTCAACCCAAAAAGTCTAATGGCATTCTTGAATTGTTTATCCCACAAATATGCCTCCAAATAGGCTTAACATTTCTCAATGATTATCAACAAAATTTTAAAAAGGATGACAGTAATAATTTCCAGTACAAACCGAAGCAAAAAACAACAAGATAACAATTATATTTTCCAGTTCAAAAGCAAAAAACAAGAAGATGATAGAAATGACGCAAAGGGGAATAATCACAACACAACCATTTGCATAATCATGGAGATAAAAAAAAAATTAAAATGATACAAAGGGGGCTTAACTGTAGCCGAGGAGATGACGGTCTAACTTTTTCTTTTTTGCCGCAGTCTAGCTTCTTCTTCTTCCATTGCACTGGCAAGCTACAAGTAAACAATTTCCAACCGGTGAGATTGAAAAAAATGGGTTGTGAGATTATTAAGGAGTAAGGTTTCCAACACAAAAGCTTGAAAAAAATGGGTTGTGAGATTAATAAGGAGTAAGCAGGTTTCTAATCAGCGTTGGGTTTCCTTGTTGCGGTGAATGAGATCCAAGCAACCCATTAGTATTCTTATCGAATTTGGAGAAGGTCGGGTGAAAGAGTTCTAAGAAACCCGTGGGTATTCCTATCAAATTTGGGGAAGGTCGAAGTAAAACTTTCAATGGTGAAATTGGCCGAGTCCTTTCATCGACCTTCGATGATAATACTAACTTTCAAATCATTAGAACGACCTTCAAATAGTTAGACCGACCTTCCACCATTTCAAACCTTCAAAAAGCATTTTTCCCATTACCAAACCAGATTCTGAGGCATGTCACTATAAAACCAGATCCCGAGGTATGTCACTATCATTGTCATATATTCATGACTTGTAATTATCTTCATAACTTTTTCATATTAGTAAATATATATTTTTTCATTTTCATGACTTGTAATTATCTTAACTTTTAGTTTTTTTAATATTATTTTTAATTACACAACATAAATAAAACAAGTAATATTTCATTTACATAATTTACACAATATCCCAAATATATACATGATATAAAACAAAAAAAATCACTGAGATGGAAAACTATGTTCTGCTGCTATAACCAAGCATGATTAGTGCCATCTCGTCCCTGATGCGCTGGGGTGCATCTGGGATATCCTCCAATGATGGCATCGTCCCCCCAACATACCCTCGTAGTAGCTACACCATATAATGTGCAATGTAAGCCCCATAGCTAGTCGAATCAGGCTAACTTGGGAGGGCTTTAATGCCCAAAAACTCATATATGAACTTCGGGGTGGAGCAGTTGGAATAATCGCGGGCCTATATCAGAAGAGAAGGCAACATCCTACAAATCGGATCCATCAACTCTATCCTCCTTGCCTTCACTACTTTATCCCGTGCTGGCTTCGGATCATATAGAGTGACCTTCGCCTTTTTTAGCGAGATCCGTAGGAGTACCCAGTGATCCTTGTAGCAACATGGCATCAAGACCTATAAATATATCCGAAAATATTAAATTATTTTAAAATGAAATGTAACTAGGCGACCTTACCGTCATTTCCGACTCCTTTCACCCAGTCGATGGAACCATCATCGAACTTGTGGGTCTCAAGCTTCCCTCAAGCGGATGCAGAAACGAAATCAGAATGAAACATATTCTACAAATTGAGCAATATTTAAACGATATTATATGAATAAAATACTTTATACACTTGATAAAAATTAAACAAAATACTTACATAGAAATAAGGCGGGACAGCCGGATGGGTCGTAGCTGCTCGTCGGAGCCCTCTAATGAACTAATCAACATGAGGGTCCTCCAACTCCTGAGTGCAATCTCGAACGACCCTCAAAAAGTTCCCGTCAAAGGATTGGAATCCCCCCGTCGAGCGGCCGCCACAAAAAAAAAAACCACAAATATTAGAAAATATAAATAATTACTTGCACATACTAAAAATGGCACAGTAACTTAATTATGAAGAGACGGCTAAAATGTATTAACGGAATGCATGTAAATACCTCGCTAATTCCCCTGAAGAGCAGAAACTATCTAAGCGGCTCCGGGTATGGGGACTGTCCACTCCAAGAAACACGGAGCCCTCCCCTGGCACGCCTGTTGGAACTGCCTCTCTCCCTTTATTTGTTCTGGGCTTCTTCTTTGGACCCAATACTCTATATGATGAGAGGGGTCCATGAACGGAGACATGAGACTTACTGCTAGGACCTCAGTCCTGAAATAAATTAAAATCTAATTATTAGAATGTAATGAAATTGAACTTGAAATTAAAAAATAAAACTAATTCATTTATCTAATTAGGTCAGGTCTAACCTGAACAACAACGTCAGATACAACACTCCTAGATGGAGCGGGTGTACAATCCCTTTCAATGGTATCCCTCTCTGCCTGCTATTTAAAATAAACTATCTAACAATGAAAATAGGAACATATATGAAATATTCAAAAACACTTAAATGTTTAAACTAACTTGGTTAGTCGTCCGGACCTCGACTAGAGTAGGATTATCTGCCACCTCCCTCTGGTGGACATCTTCCTCTGGTTGTTATTTAAAATAAATTAACTAACTACGTAAATCAGTTTACGTATGAAATAATAATAAAAAAAAAAAAGTTTATACTAGCCTAGTCGGTCGTCCGGACCTCGAATGGAACAGGTGGATTTGCATCAAGCCCAGGACCTATCCACTGCTCCTGCTAGTTTCAAGGAAAATAAATAAGATTAATTTCAATGCCAATAGCTAACTAATTCAAATTGAATAGCACATACTAATCTGATGTGAAGGAGGAGATCTCTGACCACCCTACTGTCCCCAACTCTATTGATGCTCTATCTCATCCAGTCACTGAAGGACAGTCGGGTGCCGAGCTAGGGCCACGTGCTCCTGCTACTCCAACCGACCACTCACCCACTGATGCAACTCCACAAAGTGGGCATCGACATGCTTGGCAATTTGGGTATGGACCCGCTCCTCAAACTCTCCAAATAGAGTCATGAGTTGGGCCATCATGTCGTTGCCGGTAGAGTAGGACGACGGGGGCTCCCAACGTTCTCGTGAGTGTGCTATAATTTTAAACATAAATTATAATAAATATACATATTGAATTGAACGCTTGATTTTAACAAACATGAAGAGATACATACCTGGTGACGGTCCTCATCAGCCCCATGACCCTCCGATCTCATAGGGGATGGACATCGCTCCTCGGCATGCTTCTCCTCGTCCCTTGGGATCTTGGCTTCCTCAGCTCTCGGGGCAGGTGACTAAAAAAAAAAAGATATAAAACATTAGACACAATAAATCATCTCTATTTAATTTACAATTTACTAATTCAACTATCATTAGACCAACCTCTACAATCACATGGGGGTGGCTGCCGTCGGACGACCTGCTAGAATGAGTTGGGCTTCGAAACACCCCAACAAACAGGTGTAATATACAAAAGGTCATCAAAATCAATCCAATAAGGCATCTGCCGCTCCTGCTCATCTGGCTTGATGTATGATGATGAAACAGATGAATGTGAAAATCGTAATTTAATTTAATGAACATATGATTTTTTAAAATAAAAAAATAAATAAATAAAAACAAAAGTGGAATGGTTGATTGCCTACCCTATCTAGTATATGATGCCACTGTACTATGGAACTAGAGTAAATCGGCCTCTGGAAAAGAACGCACCTCGAGTGCCATGTAACGCCAGGTCTAGAAGCTCCGAGAGGAACATCAGAGCATAGATATGGCCATAAGGCCCAGAAGTGGATGTACATCCACCACTGAATTGAAATAAAAAACATCAATAATCACCAAAAGGTGAATATAAATCATAATAATTCACAAAAAAATGGTAGATTTGAAGTCATACTAGTATCACCCATGTATTACTGTATAAATGCCTCTTCGTCACCCTAGACCCATCATCAATGGCGTGTTGGAAGCAATACTGTGTCATTCTCCATCCCATGGTGTCCCAAGGAAATACCTCAACCGCTGGTAAATCCTTAAGGATGGACCATACGAATATGGAATGACTACTGAAGACTCGTGTGTCAACAGCCAATATCCGACAATGATGCCATAAGCAAGCCTAAGGACATCATCCTGCTCCAGCAATCCAACATCCATCGCGCTAAACATGGCAAGGGCTTGTGTCAGGATCAGTGGAATGGACCCCAATAACCTATCATGTGCTGAGTGCGTCGACAACGACTGCCCTATAATCCCCTCATCCACCAGGCCAAATCGAAGTCCGATGATCAGGGCATACTCCTAAGGCCCTAATCGATGTGGAACCACATCTCATCGAGGCTAGCATCAAGGAAGTGAACCTCTTGTCTAAGCACAAAAGCTACAGCACGAGGGTAAAAATGTCCGGGATATCGGGGTAGCATCAGCATGTCTCCGAAGGGACCCCTCCTAAACGGCTCCTCTACCCTGTGGCGCCTGACTAAATCAACTACCTTTGCTATCCACAAATACTTGCAACGACAACTCATAGTCTTACCGAGAGGAATAACATGACTATGCCGGTAAGACCATCTCCCACTAATTGACTCCATATCTTTGCAAATATAATCAAATAAATAAATAATTTGTTAGATTGACAAGCATATTAAACTAAGCTTTACTTATTCCTAGGTACAATAAATAAAATAAGCTCCAAAACATATGTTATCGCATGCAAAAATTATTTAAATCATAAAGCATATTATTTTATAGAAAAATCTATAATAATATATAATTAAGATGAATTTTGTAAAACTATACGAAAACTTTACCTCAAGTATTTTAATATTAAAATAGTTATAATTTAATATTATTATTTCTAGTACATAGATATTCCAGTGAGTCAAAATACTAATATTATTTTAAAGTACAATATATTTTGGTTTATAAAAAAAGTAAAATAAACTATACGACAATCATTATAAAATATTAAGTATTAAAGTGCTTTGTATCACCAAATAATACATAAGATACTCTCATAACACATAGTACATTGTACAATTGTATAACCAAATAATACTCCCTTTATTATATTATACTCTCATAATACATAGTACATGATATAATTAAGTCACTGTACAGTATAGTGATAAATCCAACTTTTATGTAATTTTAAATTTAATAATAATAATGATATTATTTTAAATTTAAT
>JAOXNR010054238.1:0-12886 GCA_028571225.1 Parsonsia alboflavescens | reverse complement strand
ATTTAATAATAAAAAATATTAATTTAAATGACTTATATAAATAGTGACGAAAGGAGTATAAGTTATACTTATTAATTTATTAAGTATTTTATTAATTTTATATTATATCATTCTTTCTCTTTCCTCATTTACTATTGTTAATTTGATTAAAATATGATCATTTAAAAAATATATATTATTTTAATTTTGATAAAAAATAATTAAAAAACATATAAATAGTTCGAGAGCCATGTTCGTCCAAAATGGACAATGATGTAACAGATGTCGATTCATCATCATGTCCACAGAATCGGTAACACAAGAGTACTGCGTGGGCATGCTGTTTCTACTAAACAGATATTTATGACGAGAATGAAAATCAAAGGACCTCAACTTCCTCCAATTTACTTCTTCATCGGAAAAACATGAATTGAATTTTTTGCAGATTTGTTGATACAATATGAAGCGGAAATAAGAATATAAGACCAACTTATCGTTGATTTCTCATTTTGTGGTTATAAATGATCAGATAAAAAGGCATTTGAGGTATCCTTAATTTGGGGCTCTGGATCTTTTGACATACCATTTTTTAATCAGATGGGATCGATCGGTCAGATCGTGAATCGATCATCAAATCGGTTTGAAAGAGGATATTAAATCGTTTTTTATAAAAATCATTCTCTAAATGAAAATTTGGATGGATCGATTAGTTGAACCAATGAACCAGTGAACCGATCGATTTTTCAAAAAATTCAAATTAGGGCCAAATTTATCCAAATTTCAACAAAAAAAAATTTAAATACGCTTTAATATTAAATCATTCTTCAGTTAAATTATAAATTTACTCAAAATGTACTTCATTATTAAATATTAATAAATAAATAAAATATCTTATAATTTTCAAGCTTTACCCATATTAAAAATTATCATTTTAAAATCCCTATACGATAGAGCTTATGATTATTAATTATAAAAACTATTAATATCAAATCTATAAATTTAACTTCAGTAATATGATATTATAAAATTATCATATCTTATATTATTGACAAAAAAATATATATCGATAAGAAATTTAATTTTTATTTTTTATATAATATTATCAGTTCAATTACGGTTCATTTATGGTTGGACCATTAAATTCTTAACCAATAACTTTTCTCATTTGATGTCCGATCCAATTTTTAAAGCATTGTTCTAGCATATCTTCTACATCATAAAAAATAGGTATATATTTGCGTTTATCGGCTATAAATATATATATATATATATATAAATTATATATATATTAATATTATATTTGATGGTTTAGAAAATTGCATAAAAGATATGATTGAATATCCCAAGCCTTAATTTGAATAAAAAAGGTGACTAGTGAGTAATTTATATACTCATTTTAATTCTAATTATAAATCATTCGTAATTATTTTATCAATATTAAAATAAAGTTATTTATGTTTTCAAAGTGTCCTTATTAAAAAAAATATATATATTAAAACTAAATTAAAAAAAATATTTTAAGAAGAGAAAGAGAGAAGCAGTAATATTGAAAAATGAATAAAATATTTATTAAATTATCGATGATAACCTATAATTAAGATTAAAAAAAAAAAAAAAGAGTTCACAAAACCTATAATTAAGGATGGAGGAAGTATTTTAGAAGAGGATTGTCGACAAACTCAAACCAGCACAGGTGACTCTATTTGCTTGAGATAGATAGAAGTTTTCTTAAAATATTCTAATTAAATTTTCTTTTAGGTCATGTTACGTACATCTTATTATAATATATGGATTTATTAAGGTGCGTTTGAAACTCGTCTTAATGTGCACTCCAACCGTTACCGTAATGGAATTGTTGTTCCGCTTATTTGGCTGCATGAGTATTGAAGCAACAATTCCATTACAGTAACAACTTAATACGCGTTTCGAAGCGCACCTTAATAAAATCTTTACAATATAATACATCAAATTTACAGCCTAATATTTTTCCCAATAAATCTCACTCAAACCGACTAGGTCGCCACCAGAAGGCCCAGACGGTGGCTTGAATGATCTAAGGCCCACTTATGATTTCTGTCTTTCCACTCTTCTCGGCCAGAGTTATATACTTTTGGTCCAGCAGATCAAATGATCAACAAACGCATGTAAATCTTTCTCTTGAAAATTAATTATGTATATGGAGTCAAAAAGATCAAATCGTTGAGGAAGAGACTTAAACTCTCAATCTAAGTTCTATAGATTTCATCTTAAAAGCACTAGGCCCTATCCCTGGGTGCTATATCATCATCCTTTGACAACTTTGATACCAAAATCTTAGAGCTATCTTGATCCATAGATGAGAACGTTAAGGGCTTTGGATGTACGAAAATTTTTATATGGAGTAGTAGTATATAGGAATATAAAAATCTTGATTCATATAAAACTTGTTATACTCCCTTTGGTTTTTTTTTTTTAATTGTTTAAGGTTTTGGAATACAGATCAAAGTAATGATTGTTTCATTAATTAATATTTTTTTTATTTAAATACCCCTTATAATAAATATTTCTCATATGAATTCAGTCTTAATATTTAATGTGATTGGAAGGATATGATTAAAAACTTTTCATAAAATGCTTGTTGGAAAATAAAAGCATAGTGTAAAGTGATTTCTATTTTCAAATAAAACTGATTAGTTAAAATGACTTATAAAAAGAAACGAAGGGAGTAATAGTTAAAAAGAATTATAGATTAATGAGATGTACTCTCTCTATCACTATTATAAATCACTAGTCATTATTTTGTCAAAATTAAGATAATATATTTTTTTCTCTAAAATACTCCCTATATATGATTCTAATCAAACTTACAAATGACTGCAAGAAAGAAAAGAAAGAGTTACATAATCAATATGATTAAAAAAAAATTAATAAAATACATAATAAATCAAATGATTTATAAATAAAATACAAGGCGTACAAAATATTCCTAATATATCCACAATTCCGCTATCTCGATTTTCAAAAGAGGTCAAAACGTTACCATGGAAGATGAACATCACACCCGTATACTAACTTCTTTGATTTGATCCTATTTCCAATGCAAAACATCATGAATATTGGCAGATAATCGATAAAAATGGCTCTATTCCAAGAATTCCATAAATAGTATGAGTGCTCTTACAAGTCTCTTGAAAAGGAAATGAAGAGCCAAGATGGGGAAGAGAGGCTTATTGATCTTTCTTGGGTAGTGTGTGAAGATTATCGGGAAGAAATTTTGCAGAAAAAAATTTTTGTGAACCTTACAGAATAAGGATTTCTATTCTCTTATCTCTAGATCAAGTAAAGATCGTAAATTAAGGATTATAACTCAGTAAGATTGGGAAAGAACCTATCCATTTAATTACTACAGGACAAAAGCAAGATTGACACCACACAAAAATTTCAAGAAAAGCCACTGAATCTTGAAGCAACGCACTAGGAAAAGAAACATAATTAAAAGGAGGAAAAAAAAAAAAAACTTCGTGATTAATTTGCATACAAAAAGAGTTGTCAAAAAACCCTAAACCAGAAAATGAAGAATTCCGATCAAGATTATTGTGCTGCAATCATGAAGATGACAGTCAATATACAGACAGGGACAACATGCACTACTTCATCTTCCTGGAATGATTTGACATTTACATACACCATTTCCTCCAAGCTCTCGATCGATTTCGATTAATAGAAACTTAACATAATTTTTATTTTATATATATATATATAGAGTCTTTTTATAAAGCGTAAGATCGTACAGATAGAGTATGTACGTCAATCCTAAAAGACGTCACTCGACTTTGATTTATTCAAAAAAAAAAAAAAAATGACAGCAGGGTGGAGCAAAGCAAGGCAACTAAAGGATAGCAAGGCTGACCCAGGTATAGCGAGGGGTGCGTTGGTGTTGCGAAGGGAGCTCATGGTCAGCCTAGTTCTCCTTCTCTCTCCTTGTCCAATTTGAAAAATTTGGGACTGTATTCAATTTGGATGGTGATCTGAAACTTTGGTGTGAAGGGACGTCAGTGTTGCGAAGGGAATTGAGTTGCGAGAATTTTATTTTATTATTATTATCATTATTTTTTATAGCAAAATGATATCATTTTTGGGGATGTCGCACACAAACAGCTGGGCGACACTGCACATAATAATCAAAATATATAAATATATATATATATATATATATATATATATATAAGATGATATAAGGTGACATTTTTAATATTTTATTTTATTAGTCAAAAACCATGTGCCATCTTATTTAATTTCAAAATAAATCTCACAAGGTTCACATGCATACAGAAATTTCAAAGCCAAAGCCAGAAACACTTTATGTTGCCTCCTTTGGGTGCTCCCATGGTCGAAATGATTTGACTACCCACTTAAAAAGGAAAAAATTTTTGACGACAGTAAAAAAGGAAAAATAAATAAATAAATAACTAAATCACATGTTCAAATTAAGGGTAAAAGATTTGGTTCTCAGAATCTGGACATATATTTATTATTTTTTTCGTTTTTTTTATGTGACAAAATTCTACTCGGATATACTTCAAAGTCTTGTCAAACTTTTCATCTTTGAAAAATAAATTTTATTGCTCGTGAACAAGGTGGCTGTGGCTGACCACTGTGAACACCTTTCAAAATTCATGATCCTTGATCTTTTGCCATGATCGAGATTCATTTGATCTTCTTCTGGAATTCTCTCTATATATATCGTAAATTTTTAATTCAATTCTTTTGCTCAATTAATTAAAATTGTTGAATTATTGTTCACCGAAAGTGATTTTGTTTTATGACAATATATATATATATATATATATATATATATATATATATATATATTGACAAATTTTCTCATTACTCATCACCGTTAAATTAAAATTGTCTTTTAATTTAAGTTACTTTTATCTCATGATATAAGTCATGCATATTGATTGATTTAATTTAAAACTACTTTTTATCATTTTTAACATGCGTTCGAATTTTAATCTTCACACTCACTTACCGTTTTACCAATTAATTTTTTCCTACGAGGAATCTTTACTTGTTATTTCATATATACCGAGGGGACAATGTGACCATCAACCCACGCACAGGCTATCGAATCCAAAAATGGAAATCTATTTGTGTAGAGAGCCCAAAACCCAAATCATATGAAGTACTTTCATCCGTCGAAGGAGGACGGTGAACCCACACAACAACAGCTTAGCAGCATGCAGAGAGACGACATATCTTCAGTTGATCATGATCAACAGTACGATACAGCTTATATGTGTCTGAATGATCAGCTAACTGTAGTCTTCTCTTCACCGACAGTCATTAATGGATCAAGTAGTACTGATCAACCCTTCCACCTTCGAGAAATCATGGCGATGTTTTACAAATTAGTCCGCGAGTGGCAAAGAGGGTTTATAGTGGACTGGCTCCTTGAAAAATATTGGTGGTTTTGATTTGAGGCTAGCTATATACATGTGTCATGGGGGGCATGATCACCAAAGTCCAATAGGGGGTGCAATGGACCTATCCTCATTTAGTCTGGTCATTAATTTGTATGCAGATTCTTCCATTGAAATTGAATATTCAATTTTTTTGATTTAATTAAATTTTTATTAACAAAAATAGCATTGTAATATTAAAATTAAAAAAGTCAAACATTTTATTTAAGATGCGCACGTGAAAGTCAAATTTGGATATTTCATTCCCAATGAAGAAAGGATTCTCTCGGTTACTAAATATAAGTCATTCTAACTCATTTTTTTTACACTAATTATAAGCCATTTTTTTAATTAATTATGTGTTTGATGGTTTTTTTGGTTTCCCTATGTTATCCCTCTAATGCTATATTCATGAAATAGTGTATAGAGTTTTGAAAGATTGATGAGAGAATATTTTAGAGGGAAAAAAAGTTACTTTAATTTTTTTAAAATTACAGTTGTTGATATATATATTTAGTAACAGGCGGAATATATAATATTATGCTCAAATAGTTACATTCTATTTTAATTTCTAAAAAAAAAAATTTATACATCGCAAAAATATGTAAGTTAGGGAGAGTATTGGGGTTCACTAATGCATACAAGTTAAGTTCATCCAAAAACAATTCTCCTTGAACAAAAAGCTTCCGACCATTGTAATATAAGAATTTTCTAAAAGACATTTATATTATTATTAAGGTTTTTTTTCCCCACACCCATCCCTTCCCTAACCTTCCTTAGATCTCTCCTCTCACGAATTAATAGTGACATCCTACCTATCCTTAGTGTGTCTTGAGCTCTAGACCTCCGAATCCCAGATATCACTGTTTACTATTAATCTAGCAATGCTTGACTTATTATTAAGTTCTTTACCTAACCTGAATAAGAACAATTCATTAAAGGATTAGGTATTCATTAAAGCCGGTTCCTTAGTTAATAAGGGGAAACATTAGGATACCTTGACTTTCTAATCAAATAAATATTACTATAGGGAATAACCTTTTACCGTTTTGCATTAATTAATTAATAGTAATATAATTATTCCCGACAGCAGGAATAATATAATTAATTCTGAAATTTGGTAAAACAAACCCATCCAATTATATCAAAGTCTCTGTATCACGTAATACTTTGCCTTCTTAATTTAGAAGAGTATTATTATTTTTCTTTTAAAAAAATCATCTATATTCTCTTAAAGCTGTCATCAGGGGAAGCCTCCTTCTGGTGTTACTATAATATATACTTAATTTTGCTCTTCAGTTTGGTTATGTGGTCTCGATGTTTTATAAATCATAATTAAGCATTAAAAAGTTTACAAATATTTTAAATATATGATCTACAAAAGTAATTAATTTCCATTAATGACTTGCATGATGTATGTGAATTTAACGTGATCTACCTAGAGATTTTAGCCTTGATAAATCGATTTGTATAAATTTGGATCGTTACATGATGGGCATAGTTCCTTCTTAGGCAATAGTCAAGATGAATGCAAAACCCTACTTGAACGCGGCTTTAAATAATAAAAAAAAAATCCATTAATGGACTCAATCATATATGGGGGGGAATATTAAGGCTAACTTGATACTATGGAGACTACCGCTTTGTTAATCTTTTGATGATAGCATGAATCATAGAGGATTTTTCCTTGTTTATGCAATTAAATTTGTGCCCTGCAGTTTTAAGTCTCGATCATTCTGGTCGGATGCTCCACATCGTTCCACACGAGTTACATGGAAGAATATTAATGGACAACCCTTAGTTTTCATGGTCCAATATTTTCCAACAAATCGGCAGTAAGTGGCCTTTGTTCTATAGTAAATCTTCAATTAGTAGGAACTTTTCTTGTAGACTTTTTTGTAAAATTGTCGATAAAGCTGTCGTAATAGATGTAAAACAGAGAAAAAGGTTCGAGAAAAGACATTTGACACTCAAGAGATGTGACCTAATGATTCGGAGGTAAAACTTATATAATGCAAATCTTGAATTTAATTCGATCTTTCGACATATTTTAATTATATTGAGTTACCATTTTTAACGGATCAGTCGATGTATGTGTCCGGAAACCGCTAAAAAAAAATAAAGGAAAAAAATGTTTAAGGACATTTTGAAGCATATGTTAGAAACTTAGAAGCTGATTCTTCCTTGACAAAACTGTCCAGTTGTTTTCTATCTTCAATGTTTTTGTCAAAGTCTAGGGACATCGTGTTCTCATTTTTTTAAAGCTGTAACCACTTATACCTAAAAGGAGATTTGGCCTTAGATTTTCCAAGAAAGTATATATTGACAATGACGATTAGGAATTGTGTGTTCTATTCTTTTCATGTAAAATTAAATATTTTTAATTTAATATAGGAATTAAACAATAAATTTCACACGGTAAAGAAATTATCATATCACATCTTTGTCTACCTATACAAGAATAATGTACCCTAGTCATAGAAACTTTTAAAAGATATCAAAACATTTTAATTCTATAAATAGACTTGTGCATGCCTTTGAAAATGTACAAGTATATTTAACTTATTGTAGTTACCCTTTCCCCTTCTTTTGAGTTTGATGTATATATACTTTAATTTAACAGTAAAGAATCTTAATCTTGTTATTTTATTTATTAATTTTTTTTCCTAGTTCTATTTGGATCAATTCATCTCGATTGATTTGTTAGTTATAGCAATTCAATAAGATTATTGTATGCAGGAAGGTCGAATTGAATTTAAAATCTACATTATATAGATCATTCGCTTATACCTTTGAATGTAAATAAAGAATCTTAATCACAACCATATATTATTGCGAACTTTGCCAACTCCTTTGACTTAATTTTATACTTTTTTTCAAACATTAAATAAAATAGTCAAAAATGGCCCTCAAATTAGTTGTGATTAGAAACCACAATGCCGTCCCCTATTTAATTTCATTTCCTAAATATTTTTTTTCTTTTGAGTTAGTTAATCCTCATTTGAATGGGCACTCAAAATTTTTATAATCCAAAATAAATATATCATGTTCAATCGTACTATACCATTAGCCTACTAATAGCCAAATTAAATGATCTCTTGATCCTGGACCAACAAACTAATTAAACATTTTTTTTTTAAAAAAAAAAACATTAATATTCACAATCCAAATCCCTTAATAAAATTATCAAAGCTGCAGGCCTCAAGACAGTCAAACTTTGCACTAAAATACTAAATTATCTACGGTTCCAAAATTCAACCGGTCACACTCACAAGCCCTCGTGTGATGCATAGTATATATATAATCTATTATCACCTTACCGGTAATAATTCAAAACTGATCAGTCCTATGATATAAAATAAGGTGATTAATTAGTTAATTAATTAATAAGAATGATTATTTTAGTTAATTAAACCACAAATCTACAAATGGGAAATGGACAGCCGCCAGTTGGACAGCATGGGAAAACTCATAAGTCAATAGCTTGCCGGTTTTGAAACCTTTTAATTTGATTTTGATTGTTTACACGATACAGGGAATGAAAGTTTGACCCAAGAAAGCGTACTGTTTATAATTAATTTAATTAATATAATATAATATATATTTATCTATTTATATAAGTACAATATAAAGTATTGCGACATATATACTCATGTTCTGATGACAACATTGTCTTGTGATTGAAATTATGTAACAATCTATGTCCTGTGGTATATTAGCATTAATTTTTGCTGCTGGCCAATCTTTTAATTTAATTTTGTTAAATTATTAGGGAAATAGACAGGAAAAGGTAAAACTTTTTCTTGTATTACCCAACCGGTCGCACTTTATTTATTTATTTATTAAACTTTGTCATGAATTATATTTTCGAATATTTGTCACCAGTTCTTTAATAAACATTTTCTTATTTCTTTCTTTAATATTATAAAAGACAAATCTAGACATCATAAATATATTAAATACAAATTTGTGGAAAAGAGGAATGGAGGAAGGAATACTTATATTAATTTTTTAAAACAAAAGCATTAATATTGGTGATATTTATGTAATTAGAGAAAGAGAGAGAGCAAGTAAATTAAAATCTACTCACTTAATTTCATGCTTTAATTATAAGCAAAAAAATAAAATAAATAACTAGTATAGTTCCTAAAAGGGGCAAAATTGTCCCAATAAAAGGGATGAAGAAAAGGAAGAAAAAAAACACCAAACACATACTTAGCATAAATTATGTTGCCCTTATGTTAAGGCAAATTCTATTATAGAACAACTCACTTTTATGAATCTTGTAATTAAGTTTATTAAATTAGTTAATAGTATATAACAAAAAAATTAGAAATTCATGAAAATTTATATGATCTCAGACTAATTTAATAAGACCATAAAATCTATATTTAAAAGAAAAAAAGAGTTCAAAATAAAATTGTCTTTACCCGCTTAACCTCTTTTGGGGTTAGAGAAGCAAACTAAAGTCGTGCAAGATTCAAATCAACGAATAAAATAATTAGGTCATTGAAATTTAGTTCTACTCTCTACATAATTATGAATTACTCCTAACAAGTGCTGGTCATAATCATATGTTTTGATGAAAACCATGGAATTAATGTTAATGATTAGTTGGAGACCACATCGGTTCAATTACTAAATGGCAAGCTGAAGTTATTGGATGGCCAATAAGAACTCGATCTCTGGGGGGAATCCCACTGTCTAAGAATCTTCTCTAACATAATTCTGGAGGACGATAAAGAGAAACATTGAATTGGATGTCCTTTTCTCTCCAAGTCAGAAATTTCCAATGACAATCCATAAAAGATATATAGCAAAGGTAAAGAAAATTTTCCAAGTTAATACAAACCAGCTAGTTGATAGTTACAATAGTATATGTATATGTATTTGTACATATATATATATATATATATTTATTTATATATATATAAAAGCAAGCTTCTTCTTCCTTTTTTTTTTTTTTTCTTTCTTACAACCTAAAATTTGATACAACAAAGAATAATACTTGAATGTATCATTAAATTCTATATATGTAATTAGACAATTGATACTTATGGTTAATGAAGATATAAAAGCATAGAAGTAGGATTGCAAGACATTTCTATACTAATCAAGTGGATCGATAATCATAAGGTTCCAAGTTCAAACTCTGACATGGTCTATCTATTTGATTTTTTAGGTTAAGTTGGTTAAATCATCGTGATTCTTTATCAGCCAAGGATACAGATCGGTTTCATTTTGTGTTACATCCAGGGATAATGTTTATAGTACTGCATGTGCAAATTTAGTTTGTAGTTGAGGAAAGTTACAATATATGTTAAGGTATGACTAGAGAATGTTCACAATTAGTATTAGACCGTTAGTTAAATCCACGTTTTGAGGGAAGGCATTACACATGTTGTGGAAAGATGACATGATGCTGATTAAAACTTCCATTAATAGAAGAGGGCAAGCTACATTTACATAGAAAGGTTGTTACAAATATATAAATATATTATATATTTATATATATATATAACACACCAAAAAAAAAAAAGAAAAAAAAAGGGAACGGTAGGTGATTAAATGAAAGCCTAATTAGAAAAAAAAAAAAAAAAAGAAAAGAAACCTTCCATCTAAGGCAAGTTGAGTCAAAGTACTCTCTAAAACTTGGTTCCTCTCCTAGCTAGTTGGCAAATCCAAATACTACCCTTTAGTGGGCTATTGTCTATGATTGATTTGAACCCCTCTGTTTACCCAGAACACAACACACTGCACCCCACAAAGGCCATTTTCAATACATTCATTGGCCTGCAGATGCAGATTTGATCTTCTTCTCAAAGAACTTAAGCCTGTTGTCACCAAGTCTGGTCTTGTAAGCTGACTTCTTGTATTCACACCATGTGAATTCCTTGTACAAACTTTCTTCACCTTCCTCCATTACCGCGGATAAAGGTGCTATCTTTTCATCTAAAGGTGGTCCCCCTAGGTAGATCATGGATACCCTTGACTTCAAGCCGTCAGCAAAAACTCTATGCTTTACACTTCTAAATCTCCCATTAGTCATTACCTGCAAAGAGTACTTTGTTAGAATCTTTGTAAAAAGTATACACTCACCACCCATATTCCAGAGAATGTTTCAATCACTTTATCAATTATCAATCTATTCATTGAAAACAGGTTGCCAAACCCATATTTTAAATCAAAATGGGACATTTAATTTCTGATCAGTACTTTTTAAAAGAAAAGTGAAAAATTGATTAATTACCTGCAAGGAATCGCCAACATTTATGAAGAATGAGTATTGATCGGGAGGAACTGAAACCCATGTCCCATCTTTGAGGGAGATTTGAAGGCCGGAAGCGTTGTTAGATCTGACAACAGATATTACTTGAGGATCTGTGTGTTCTCCGAACCCTATCAAGTTTCTACCGCTCAATGCTTGAAGCTCTGGACACGGTGGATAGTGGTTTAGCCTAAAGAAAGCATCGCTTTTCTCATCTCTCAAAAGCCTACTCAGAGCATTCCTCTGCTCAATCTTCAGCCCATCTGCGATCTTTTCAAGAACATCACAGGCCATACTTCTCACAGCTGACACATAGTTATTCACGCAAGCCCTGTTCAAGAAAAAATGTTAATTCTCTGTTTCCATTAATTCCCTGTTCCTCATGCAACGATAATTTTTCACCCAAAAAAAAAAAAAAAAAAGCCCAAAGATTATACGTATATATAATATTTCTGTCACATCTTGAATTCAGAGATGAAAACTTAAGTCACGTGTACCAGAAAAGTTCTGAATCGCCGGGGATAGCGATGGCTTTACCGTGAACCTGTTCGGGATTGGTATTAAGGAGAAGATACTCAATCCAACCCACATCACCGTTATGGCCAATTTTCTTGTTTCCATACCCAAAAGGTTTAGCAGGGCTAAGTTTTTCTTTCTCCGCTTGGGGCAAATTAAAGAACTTAACAACTTCACCTTCAAGCTTCGTCATGAACTCCAAAGGAACTCCATGGTTGATCACTTTAAAGAATCCAAATTCCTGACAGGCCTTAACTATTTCACCCTTTGCATCGGGTTTCAACAGGTCAATCACTGGGATCATGTTTTTTCCATGGAAGTTTGTGTTATTGTTATTGGAAGCTGGGAATTTGCAAGTGGAGATGTGAGAAAAATCTTCCACAGCTGGTTGGGATAACACTACCATGGCTAAAACCTTTTCTTTTGAATATAAGTTGTAATATTTTGATACAAATATGGCGGGTTTTATATGGGCAAAGAACGGGAAAACTATGAAGAGAAAGGCTGGCTTAAGTGGAGTTTTCTTCTTGATCTCAGTCAGCTATTTATATATGCTGCTGGTGCTGATGAACCAAACGGCAAGTGTTAAAAAAGAGAAGGAAAAAAAAAAAAAGGGATGGAAGTTAACTCGATCGGTCACACATATGATACACCTCACCGATCTCTTCCAGAGGAAAAA
>JAOXNR010054237.1:0-12886 GCA_028571225.1 Parsonsia alboflavescens | reverse complement strand
CTGATTAGGAAAACAATATTTAGCTTTAGTAGTTTACTTGGATTCTATTTCCTAGTTTGATTAGGAACACAGAACTTCTACTATTACAAATAAGGATGAATGCCTAAGAGTTAGGAGACAGTTTTGATGAATTAAAGTTGCCTCTTTTCGGCTTTACGATTTTTTACTACTTTGAAAATTCGTTTTCGCTTGATTTTAATTTTTGTTTTCTAACTACTTGCATTGAAGTTTGATTAGAAGGAAAATTGGATCAGGTTTTATTTTCGCTTCTTGTTTTGCAACTGCGTCATCGGGGTATCTAGAATCGACATGCAATATTTCTCCATACAAAGGATTGGACCTTTGGTGATGAGATTGTTACGATTGGCTCAGCTTTGACCCATCTGGTGAAGTACTCTACAGCAAGAATCAGGAATTAGACACCCCCCATTCCTTTTGGGAAGGGTCCTAATATAACAATACCCCAGATGTCAAAAAAGTATGGATGCATTGATCCATCGATACCTTGTTGGCAGTACAAGTGATTTGTTTCCATGCAACTAGCAGCTCGTGCAGTTCTGTATGATCTTCTCAATGTATGAAACCATTAAAGGCCAATAATAGTTTGTCCTTAGTATTTTCTTTGTGACTGTTTTTGCTCCTATGTGTGGTCCATATATTCCACTATGTATCTATTCAATGAGATACTGTCCCTCTCCCTTGCTTAGGCATTTTAGCAATGGCCATGTGTATGACCTTCTGCACACCTTGCCTTCTCCTATCAGGACATAGGGAGATGATCATCTACATTGGGCAAGCTAATTTGGGACCTTGTGGGAGGTCGCCATCTTTGAGGAATTTGTAGATTGGATATCTCCAGTCTGCCTGATCCTTTAAGACCAAGTTTTCTTCTTGGTTTATGCTTTGAGAGTGCAATTGTTCTACTAATAATTCTTCTTTTGTCCCGACCATCTCTTGGTAGACTTTAGATAGTGCATTTGCTTTCGTATTTTGTTCTCTAGGTATTTTCAAGGTGAGGAAATGCTCAAGTTTCAATGCTATGTCCCTTACTCTTCGAAGCTTCATATTCTCTAGCGACTTGGCTGGCTATAAATTGTGAATAAGTTTTGACTTACAATTTTTGCACTTTTAGAGCTCTTACAAGTCTTAGACCTGCTAAGCTAGCTTCATATTCGGATTTAATATTCGAGGTTGGGAAGTTGTACTTTACAGAGTAAGGGATTCTCACTCCCTTAAGGGTGATCAATACAATTCCCACACCTGAATTTTCCTTTTCTGTGGAGCCATTAGTGTACATGGTCCTGATATTATTTTCCAAGCCCTTGTGAGCTACAGTGGAGATCTTGTGCATTTTTCTACAAACTCTTAGAGAGCTTGAGCTTTGATTGCTTTCCTTGGCTGAAATTCATTTTGATATCTCTGGAGCTCAAGAGCTCAAGGTCTGAATATTTGATTTTAGGACCTCAGAGCAAACGACTTACATAATAAATAGGAAATTGTAATCCTGACCTTTCTACTAGTAATACCGAGCTAACTGGCTTGTCTATTGCTGTGAAGTACATAAAGATTTCCTTCCTCGACCTTGGAGAGAAAAGCTGCAGGGGCTTTCCAAGGAAGTCTTTTAATTTGCTAAAAGCTCTTTGACAATCTTTAGTCCATTGAAAGTCTTTTAGCATCTTTATGACATCGTAGAACTTTTCCCCTTCGTCAGCCATTTTGCTGAAGTAATGCCCTAATGCCACCATTTTTCCTGTCAGACTTTGAGCTTATTTAATATTCCTAGGAGGTTCCATGTCTAACAACTCTTTTATTTTATCGGGGTTGGCATCAATGCCTTGTTCTGATATCGACAACTTTCAGTGTCTAGAAAGTCTCCCTGATATCTTCAATGTAGTCTTCGGAGGTCTTGGACTTGATTACAATGTCCTCCCCATAGACCTTGATGTTTCTCCCGAGCTGGTTCTTAAATACCTCATGCATAGCCTGCTCGAATTCTGCAATTATATTCTTGAATCCGAATGGCATCATGATGTAGCAGTAGGTTCTGACCTAAGTAATGAATGAGGTCTTTTCAATGTCCTCTACTGCCATTGGAATTTTGTGATACAACTTGTAGAGGTCTAGAAAACACAACCATTGATAGCCAGTTGTAGAATCCACCATCTGATCTATGCTCGGGAGTAGGTAGGAGTCCTTCTGGTAGTATTTGTTTAGTGTGGTGAAATGCACACACATCCTCCAAGTCAATTCTTTTGCAGTACAACCACTGGATTGTCAAGCCATTCTAGGTACCCCACCTCCTTTAAAATTCCAATGTTGAGAAGTGCTTGGACTTCTCGAGCTAGGGCCCCATTTCGTTTAGGAGCAAAGGTCCTTTTCTTTTGTTTCACTGGTAGCCCTGGTCTAGCCCGACCTTATGCTTTGCAATTCTTCAATCTACCCGGTCGCCAAGCGAAAACCTTCAGGTATTCTTGTAGGGAATCAACAAGCATTCCTTTAATTTTGGAAGATAAAAGCTCACCTATCTTTATCCTTTTCTCAGGGAATTTTGGATTGAGGAAGATCTTCCCCTTTCTGCTGGCCGCCTGGATTCTGAACTCATCATTCTCCTTCAGAAGGTAGCTCAAATCTTCTTGCTCGAGCTTCGCGGAGCTCTCTGCATTATCTTTAGAGAGGTAACATTCTGCAGTCAGCTACTTATCTCTTTCCAGGACAACCCAAGCTCCTCCGACCTGGATCTTCGTGCAATAGTTCAGTAAAGAGATCTCTGCTTTTAGGTCCATAAATCCCTTTCTTCCAAGGATTGCATTATAGGTTCCAAGAGCATCGACTACCAGTCCATGACCTTAGTGACCACCTCGTCCTTCATGTAGACTGTAGTTGGAACCCTTAGGATCCCTTTGCCATATGTTGTGCTGTTGTTAAAGCTGGTCAGGGCATTTTCTGTTTTTACTAGCGAGCTCCTATCAATCCCCATTTGATTAAATGCCATTTTGTAAAAGACATTTACTGTGCTCGTAGTGTCAACTAGTATCTTGCATGCTAGGAGTCCTCGATCTGGAATGACACTATCAAGGGCTCGAATCTTCCCCCCAAGCTTGTTTCGACCTCCTTTCCATGGCATTCATCTAGCTGACCAGAGGTCACTGATTGTGTAAAGTTGCTGGAGGTAGATTTGACAGGCCTGTATTCCTTGGGAGAAACTTTTGCAAGTGGCCCTCTTTCACTAACCTCTCTATCTCGTGTTTAAGGTCAAAGCAATCCTCCGTGACCGCCATTGTCCTTGTGGTAGTGGCAGAATTTTTTCTGGTCTCTCTTGGCCATGGGAGTTAAGAGAGGTCTTGGCTGCTTCAGGAGACCTTTCTTCTCCATGACCATTAGTATTTCTGCTCGTGAGGTCATGAGTGGACTGGTTATGAGGTCTGGGATGGTCTTTCTCTTCTTGTCTGAGGACCCTCCCTTCCGGTGAGAGTCCTTCCTGTCCCCTTTTGAGGTCTAAGGGCTTTTTGTGTGGCCTTTGTTGTCTTTTTCAACTGCTGAGGCAAGACAAGGAATCTTCGTTTGGATTGTTGTTTCTTCAAGCTTCATCAATTTCTCTGGGAGCGATTGTAGCTTCTCTATGATTTTTACTGGATCTTCTTGCAATCTAAGGGCTACATACCCCCTTGCAATCCTTGCTTGAAGGTAGTGATGTAGATGGCATTATTCTTTTGCTTGATCTCTATTGCCTCATCATTGAAGCAACTGTAGTTACTTCTCGTGCTCTCATCAAACTTTTGCTTGATGTTGAACAAATCATTGATGTCCTTTTCACATCAATTGTTGCTCTTATAGTTTTTCAAGAACAGCTCATTTTGTTATGTCCAACTCTAGGTACTTGCTCCTAGAAAGCATTTGAACCAAGATTGTGCTTTCTTGGTCAGCGTGGATTAGAAAGAGTTGTATTTAACATGGTCAGGGTACTCAAACATCTCCATATAGGACACATTCATCTATATGCTGTAATGGTTCCCCTGTGCAGTCATACTTGGCCTCCACTTACGGGGCTTTGAATCTTGGAGACATCTGAGCTATCCTGATGCTGTGGACAAACGGCAAGGGCTCCGATCCGTCCACCCTACTCTACATTGGTTCCCATTTCCCTCCGGATTGGCTAAGAGGGTCCCTCTCCCCAATGGAGTCAAGGCTACCCCTTGAGAGTTGCTACCTATCTTTTCAATCAAGTCTCGTCAAGCGGGTATCTTTTCCCCAAGAGGAGTTCTTAGCGATCTCTTTAGCTTTTCACTACCAATCTCTTATCTCTGACCTCGTGATATACCGATTCGGTTGAGTTTGCCTCAAAGGCCATAACCCCTTTCGTTGCTTCAGGGTTTCGCTGAGGTCAGTCGCATATGGGACTCTCCCTCCCCCCCCCCCCTATGATTTCTCCTATGCTCAACCTATCTCCCAAGCTTCTTCATCAAGCCGGAGGTCGTTCCTTGCTTCTGAAGGTGAGGATTGGGTGGACTGCATGTGACCAACCAGATTTCGAGGTAGCTTCAGTGTCCATATATAATCTTGTCTCCCAAGATGCCCTATAGGGCAGCTACCAAGCGTTCCAAGACATCTACTGGAACGGACATCTACTTCCTAATCTTTGTGGTCTAGGATTATTACCATTGTTGGTCTGGTCAAGATGTCTCTGTTCAAGCCTCTCTTGGTCAGGAGGAAGGTTCATCTGGACCCCCGGGATGGCCCAAACTGTGTTGTCCTTGGCTACATTTGTTGGTTGCCTGGCCATGGATTATTGTTAGCATCGTCCATTGGGGGAGGGGATTCTCGCAGGGTTTCTCTAGTGTGTAATTCCATCATGTTGGGCAATCTTCCCCAGTATGGTGGCCGAAAGCCCGTTGGTTGTAATTGAGTCATCACGCTTATTTATTTGTGTAAGGAAGAAAGCTAGGCTTTTTATAACGTGTCTCTTCAAACAAAAGTCACCAAATGTGATGGGGCTTGAGAGTAGCCTCTGGGTAACCCCAAACCGCAATGACGTCAATGATCACAACGTGAGAAGAAAAGGAGTAGGTCACCGGAGTGGGCTGTCTCTCAGGGAAGAGCTCTGATACCTAAGCCAATATTCTGAACAAGTAATTAACTCCAAAAACATTGTCCTTGTCCGTAGACTGATTTTAACTTGAGTATATATTAAGACGAAGTAAGTTACCTCTTTGATTAGGGCTCTTCCATTACGTGATAGTAGGCAATGAGGATAATTGTGAGATGATATCATATCCCACCAATTGCTCATAGAATAGTGGAGTTTCCCTTGGTTTGGGTATCTTGCCTTTCGCGTCTCTATTCGAGAGCTAGAAGAGCACTAACCGACCTTTAGGCCAACTTTGCGACCTATCCTTGGACATTGAAGGTCTCGATTATCTCTTTGTGCATGGTTGGTCACAACATGTAAGATGTATGAGACAGATTGGAGCTTACCGAGTCAAAGGTTGTGGCAAGACCTTTCCTGAGCTCATTTAGCAGCTCAGTGACTTGGGAGGATAGTGGTGGCAAGTCATTGCCCACCTTTCCTCTTTGACCTCGTGAGTTTGACATTCAGGTATTGAAGGTTGGAGCCTTGAGCCCATTTGAGTTAACTTTGTTCAGGTCGTGCCAATTTAAGTTGACTCGTCCGGGTCATGCCCGTTTCTCGCATCACTTTGATTGGAGAAAATGCTTTGTTTATGCGTATGAATTCTATATATGACTTGTTGGCTATTTTGTTTCATAGAAACAACTTGGAGATATATGCTTGTGAATGGAATTACTGAACCTTATTTTTGAAGTATATCTTTAGGACACACATGAATGGAATTTCGAAGTTTGTTTTAGATGATCAAGTATTATGGATCTTTGATATTATACTTCTTGGTAGTAATTTATATCTTTGTGGTCTAGTGTGCATCCTCATTGTTGACTCTAAATTCTTGTTCATCTTGTTTGAGATGTACTCCATTGTGATTTATTTGAGAGGAAAGTTCATGCTTATTGATCATAATTGCTTGTTGGAGATTGATGATGAAGCATGTCATATTAAGAGGTTGACATTAGTTAAAATATTGAAGTTTCACCACTTATGTAACAACATGAATGCTTGGCTTCCATATTTTCTTGAGGTTTTTAGAATCAAAGCTTATGATGTTCGTGGTAATATAGTAGGAAAACATAGAAATTTTGAAACTGGAAGTACACACTTCATTGATCTTTTAGGTGCTTATTTATACAACTTGGTAGAACAGAAAAAACATCAAAAGTGCAAAAATATCTGCTGCACATTATTTAATAGAAACTTAATAGAAAATAGCGTAAGACTAGATAAATCCTAAAGACTAGGACTAGTCTAACAGAAGCCTGACTTATTCAATGCCACATCAGCAACTCTTGAGTCACCATTTAACAAATATGCTTAGAATTGGTATCTTATGTGTTCTTGATTGTTCCAAGCATGATGCATTTGAGTTGTTGAATCTTGAGAATCACAAAGTTGATGTGGTGAGATATGTAAGTCCTAGAATCTTGAATGTCTTGCTTAAAAGCATGTCTTAGGATTACATAAGAAAAAGAAGCCTATCATTGTTGGAGCATTCTTGTTTATATCTTGTGACAGGATTATTTATGATGACAAGTTGATCTTTAATGAAGTTGAACGTTATGAGGATCAAATCAATGAGTATGTTATGTACTTAATCTCTATTTGGCATGATTGGTGGGACTACAAGATGTTACCATTTGAGTTTTGTGCCAAGAATAGAGATATGTTGAGATTTTGGAAATTTTTGAATTATCCCCTGTTTGCAGAAGAGCATCATAATGTTCATCTTGATGATTTTATGAACTCTTGCATATGTGGAGGTTATTTTTCTTATTCATTTCACATATTTTTTTATGTAGGGCATATATATGCTATGCTAAGGGATAGTATCTTATGTTTATTGTGCTTGAATAGGAGATTTTGAAATCAATTATATATAATACCTTATGGGGTCATAAACCTTGAGAACTTTTGGCTAGTGCTTTCAATGGAAAATCTTTGTTTTCTTGGTGTGTAAATTGGATATTTGTGTTTGGCTATATTGCTCTAGTTCATGAGTTCATTATAGGTGGAACGGGGATCATTTCTTCTAAAGAATGGTCTCAACCTTTTAAGGAACAAAGAGTAAGACATCTTCCTGACATTTTCCCAAAGAAGGATGATCAATGCCTAGTTCTTGAGAGCTTTAGATTCACATGGTAAGATTCATATTCATCTTTTAAATCATGATAGTGACAATTCTCTTCTCTATGTAGGACAAAGAGATTCGAGGTTGAATCCTCTTGAGGTGAGGGGGAAGGATAGCTATCAAGGAGCTATCTTACCATTGTTGGAGCTATCATGGAAGCCATCAAAAGAAGGGTGCATGGAAGATGGAGTTCATGGAGTTGAAGATGAAGTTTATGGAAGAAAACATGGTTCTATGCACTTTCACTTCAAGTATGAGAGAACCATGGTGCTATGCAAAGAAGATATGTAAAAGGACTTTTATTCCAAACACAACTATGAAGCTTCAAGAAGATATGTCTTGATGGAATTTCTTCAAGACAAGGAAGAACAACTAGAAATTGAAGCCATCTTTAAGGAAGCTAAAATTGATGATGATGAAGGGGGCAAGATTCTATGGAATATGGTGTCAATTGATGGCTTGGAAGATTTGAAAGGATACCAAGAATGTCAAATAGGAAAGTTGGAGGGAGGACATCAAGTTTGCATCAAGGAAAACAAGCAAAATAGAGCAAAAACAGAAGGGAGACAGTGGCTGTCCGGTGGCAGGTCCTGCGCCAGACACACTTGATCAACCACAAATGGCTACAATTCCAAAGAGCATTCGGCCCTCCATTTGGAGCCGGATGCTTCCTCTGCTGCTGCGACAATGTTCCATTTTCATCCTTTTTCTTCCATTCCTTTTGTAATTTGAAGCTTGTATAAAGGGCAGTCAAGTACTTACACCTCTAGCATGAATTGTTAGGCTATTTTGGGGTTTAGAACTATAAATACTCTCTTCATTTTGTCATTTAGCATTGACCTAAAAACATGATTTAATCAAATTCAAGAATCCTTTTGGATCAAACTTGTTCTTTCATGAGTGTCCTTCATTAGAATCTCTTAGGGTTCTTGAACAACTACTCTAAGGCCTTTCATCACTATGGTAAAGGTGTTGATTTGTCTACCAACATCAAGACAATGGTTGATGATTGAAAAACATCATAGGTCATTGTACTAACTTGAAGCTCTAGGTGAGTCTTGGGAGAAATCTTCAAGTTGGTGTGCTTTTTGAGGAAAGCCATTTCAAAGAAATCACATCAACATCCAAATGCAAAACAAATGCTATGCCAAGCATCATAAAAAAGGTAGAAAGCCAATGAGATTTGAAGTGGGAGATTGGCTATGGATGCTGAAAGGTAAAATCAACCTCGAATCCATAGGGAAACGAGATCAAGATCCCATGTTTCAAAAAATTTTTGCACACAAATGAGATATGATACATACCTTTTGTCTGAAACTGCAGATCTATCTGAATAATCAACTGAGATCTACTAGGTTTAACGTCTTCTAATCTATTCCCTATGAAAAACTTGGTGAACAGATGGGAATAAAAGAAGAACTATTTTTATTTCTTGAGTGGCACCAATTGATAGAACTGTAGGGTTGGGACTTATATTTTTTTTCTTTCACCTCTCTCTCTCCTCACTTAATCTTTTATGAGGTTATAAACCCTCATATTTATAGAAGAGGGAATCCTTCATCATTAACTCACTTAATGATGGAGGACAGGTGTTGGACTTTTATGGGCCATAACCCAATAATCCATTCTCAACTTAATTAAAGGTCCAATAATTATTTATTGGATCAAAGACCCCAAAAATAATTATCTCAGCCCTTTAACTAAAAGACCCTTTATTTATTTTTCAATTCAAGCCCATCAATGATTAATCTGATGGACCTAAGTCCAAATTAATCTTGAGACTTATAAAAAAAAAAAAAATAGCCACTCATCTATTTTATTCAAGCCTAGAATAATTACTCTGAAGGATTTAAATAATCCTTAATTAATGATCAAAGGTACTCAGAATATAACTAGTTCATCTTTACTTCCCATTTTAGAATGATATAAAACCACTCATAAACTATAGGGCTAGATTAGGGACCTTAAGACACAATGCTCGAGGCTCCATAAAATGACCAAAATAGCCTCGCTACATAATAGCAATATACTTTGTCATTTTAAACATGTTCTATTGCCACCATAAGAAGATGATGATGGATATCTCAGGATGCTACTTAATGAGGCAATGAACGACGACTTGTATTTCATATACAAGTATAATATCTTGAGTAGAACGATGAAGGTATTGATGGATTTTGTTCGAAACAAGGACGAAAGGATCGACTTCAAAGCCATGCTTGGGGGGGAGTAAACTTGGAGATGAAACGGAAGATTTGAAGCTATGGAATGCAAGTTCAATCCAAGACTTTGAGGAAGATACAACGATGCATTCAGGGAAAGAGTTTGGTTTGAGGATCAACGAAGGACAACTAGCAGATGAAGCCATGTTCCAACACTTTGAGGAAGATACAATGATGCATTCCAGGAAAGAGTATGGTTTAAGGATCAAAGGAGGACAACTAGAAGATGAAGCCACGTTCCATGAAGTTAGCTTGTAGATGAAGGCCCAATTGAAGCCAAGATAAAGCATCGAACCAAGGGGCAAATGAAGAGGAAACAAAGCTGGAAAAACAGAACATCTGGCACCTGATTTGTTCCATCTGGTTCCGAATCAGCAAAGCAACCTTGGCGACATTTCCAGAAGGTATCTGGCACTGCATCCAGTCCTGAATCTGGCGCCGGATAGCAGGAATTTCTGCTCGATCCTCCAGCCAAAACTCAGCATTTTCCCTTTTCTTTTCCCCATTCTCTCTTGTCATTTTCACCTTGTTAACCTAGGGTTTTTAGGACTATATAAGGCTCCTGTTTTAGCCATTTAACATACACTCTTAGACAAAATTTCAGATTTCCTTAGGGAACTTTCATTACACTAGATCAAATTGATCTTTTGTATAGTGTTCTTAAAACATCCTAGTTTAGGGTTCTTGTCACTAAACCTTGGGCTCTCAATCACTTTGGGTGAGGTATTGAGTTGTCTTCCAAATCAAGAGGTTGGTTGTTGTAGTTAAATCTACAAAGGTCTTCCTAATCTCCCAAAACTTACCTTTGATGAGTCCTTTGTTTCTTACTGATTTGGTTTGATTGTTGTGTGTAAAATTAACCCATCAACCTACAAGAAAATCACACCATCTTTTGGTATCAGAGATTGGTTATCATCAAAGTTTGACTATCTTACTTGCTTTCTTTGTTTTAAGTGTTAAAGATCATATTTTTCTTTTTTGAAAATCCTATGAACTTGTTTGTGTTTGTTGTTTCTTCCTTCTACATCTATCTTAGTCTTCTATTGTGAACCATTGTGTTGTTTGGAATTAAACCTAAAACCATGTTATTGTTGAGTTCCATTTGTTAAGTGATCATATATATATATATATATATATATATATATATATATGTATACCAGAAAGAAAAGAAAAGAAGAAGAGCATTGTGCTTGAAAGACCAAAAAACAAAAAAAAAGGAATTCTGCACAAAAAGAGAAATTCGAAAGTGCCAACTTTGAATTTGTGAGATTTCTTGTTTAATCCTATTGAATTTGAGTTGGGTTGAAGTTTGATTGTGTTGCATTTGCCTATTATCTATCAATTTGAAAATCAAGGGAATTGGGTTTGTTGAATTCATTGATAAATTGGTTCACGTTTCATTGCCCTCTAGGTGTTTGATAAAATGCCTCTTTGAGAATTTCTTTGGATTCCAAGTGTTTGCTCTCGGTATTGAGTTGGTTGACCTTAATTCTTTGAAACTCTATTTTTCTTGACTCTCATTCGAATATCTTCAATTAATCAACTAAGTGATTTGTGTGGATCAATTAGGTGCTTTTGCCTAAGTGATTTGCCCATTGCTCTTGAGGGTTGATTAAGAACTAGAGTGGAAAAAGGCTTTAGGAGTGAGATCAATAGAGAGAAAAGAAAAAGCCAATTGAAAGAGCGATACACGAGTGAAACGTGAGGACAATTGTTATCCTATTTTCTTGATTGTGCTTGAAGGCTATTTTGACATAAGGGATTTCACCATCTTCCCAGGAATCAAATATGGGAGATAACAAATAACAAGTGAGATCTCCAACAATATGGATGAAATAAGAAAGGGCATCTACTCAAGATTTGATAACTTTCAATGAAGGGTAGATAAGCTCCAATCTAGAACTCCTAGAAGACATGTGCAACAAGGAGGAAGGGGCGATGAATATCAACCTAGTTCTTCTACAGAGTATGTGTCATATCAAGGAGTTGATAGCAGACAATATCAAGGGAGTCTACGAAAAAGGAGAAATGAGCAAATGAAGGATATTGATGAAGGCTATTGTGACCATGAAGCTCAAGGGAGACAAGAAGAGATGAAAACTCCTATTCTTACTATATTAAACATGGTGAGCCATTAACGCATAGAAGACATATGAGGAATGAAAGGCCACCAAAAAGGGATGATGAAAGACAAGTGTCCAACGGAACGGGCTCTTATGGGAGATCTTATGAGAGCTCACATCATGTCATCTCTTCATCGATGTAAGTGCAAAGTGTAAGGCCAAGAGAAGAGGAGCTTAAACGTCAAATGCAAGAGGTGAAGGTGACTCGTGGAGAGCGGAGAAGGACACTAGCACAACTTCCTAGATGTGAAGATCCCAAATGCTTCAAATGCAACGATCATGGACACAGTATTTCACAATGCCCAACATGAGAGAGTTTGGAGCCTAAAAATGAAGACGTCTCAAATGCCATTGACATGAGAGATTCTTCAAGAAGTTCTTGAAAATGAGCAAGCTCAAGGGTCCCATGAAGTGAAGAAACAGACTTTCATTTTAAAAGAAGAAATTTCAATTGAAGTGAAAAATGAGAGTGATCATGAGAATGAAATTGAAGAGATAAAAAGAAAATGAGAGAAAAGAAAACTAGAGCTCACATGTAAAAGAAAGAGAAAATGAGAATGCCCTAGTGAGGAAGAAAGAGAATTATATTCCTACTTCTAACATTGACCATTCTGTTTCTATTGTCTCCTTGTCTAGGATGCAAGACTTTGAGGGCCTAAGCAAGATGAAGGAAGAGAAGGACAACAACATGATGAGTGCTATGTTAAAGTGGTACTCTCTCATATCTACTCTTGGAGATAAATTGTTCCATTATGAGCATGAGTATATGTTTTCTATTCTTAAATATGATTGTGGAAATGCTTATGAAGTTCATAAACAACAAGCTATTATTGAAATCTTGAGCATAATGATTCCATGGCGAGAGAAAGTGAGTCTTATATTTTTATAAGTCTTGTTAAAGCTTTCATGGAGTGAAGGAGTCATATGTGACTGAATGTGGGACTAGAAGTGAGATTCATGCTTGTGGACATAAGTGGCAAAACTCTAAAGGCCTTATGAATGAAATGCTAGATCTTAAGCTCGTTAGGGAATTACTTGTGAATGAGCATGCTTGTGGTGATGAACTTAATGATTCGAGACATGTTAGATATAGTGAATTCTATGAGCATATTGGGTCCTTGATTGGAGAAAATGCTTTGTGTATGCCTATTAAATCTAAGTATGACTTGTCAGCTATTTTGTCTCATTGAACCAACTTGGAGATATGTTCTTGTGAATGGAATTGCTTTAACTTCTTTTTGAAGTATATTGTTGGGACACACAAGAATGAAAGTTTGAAGTTTGTTTT
>JAOXNR010054236.1:0-12887 GCA_028571225.1 Parsonsia alboflavescens | reverse complement strand
GGGTTCGACCCTACTTGCCCTAACTGCATTAGTTTTGGTAGATAGGTTTAATTTGTTCGTGTTACGACGCATGGTCATGGCCACCTCGCTATGTCCTAATAGGAGATGACGAGGTATACAGAGGTCTTATACTTGGCCATTGCTCAAATGTCTAAGCTAAAGAGAGGGGCAATATGTCATTAAGGAGGTACATAGCGGAATATGTGGATCACACACAGGAGCAAAGACTGTCGCCAAGAAGATATTGAGAACAGGGTATTACTGGCCTCCAATGGTTTTAGACATTGAGAAAAACATATAGAGATGCATGAACTGCCAGTTGTATGGGAACACGTCACATGTGCCACCTGCGAGATATCAATCCATCAACGCATCAGTAAAATTTTACATCTGGGGCATTGAAATACTAGGACCCTTCCCGAAGGGGCTGGGGAGTGTTCAGGTCCTAATCGTTGCCGTGGAGTACTTCACTAGATGGCTTGAAGCAAAACTAATGGCAGTCATCTCATCAACAAAAGTCCAGTACTTTGTTTGGAGAAACATTATGTGCAGGTTCGAGATATCCCAAGCTATAATTTCAGACAATGGCAAGCAATTTGTTGGTGACCCGTTCAAAACATTCTGTAAGAATTTGAACATTAAATAGAGACTGACCTCTGTAGCTCATCCCCAGGCTAACGGACTCACTGAGGTCACAAACAGAACTATCCTAGAAGGACTCAAGAAGAGACTCACCGAGCTTGAGAAAGAAGGTCGCAAAACTGCTTGGTGAGATGAGATCCCAAACATTCGATGGGCATACAGGCAACTAGAGAAACGCTACTCAACTTATGCTTTGGTGCAGAAGCAGTGATATCGGCCAAGGTCGGCATGAAGTCCTTAAGACTGATTGAATATAATTCAGTCTTAAAACGAAGAGGAGAGTAGGGCAGACTTCAACCGCCTCAAAGAGGTTAGAAATAATAGAAGCAGACAGAACCTACAAAAGGCAGGTGACAAATTTTTTCAACAAAAAAGTGAAAACTAGATGCTTCACAGTTGGAGAAATGATCCTTAAAAGGTCAGACATTGGCAAAGAAGGTCAACTGACCAAGCTGCAAGAAAGTTGGGAAGGACCTTACATAGTCCAAGAAGTCCATGAAGGAGGGAGTTATAAGCTCACTGATCTCAAAAGAAGTCAACTCCTAAGGCCTTGGAACATTTGCCACTTAAAGAAGTTCTATGCCAAAGCTGATTGAGACATTGCAGACCTCGAGAAGTTGATTAAAAAGAACTTGCCATGCATAATAGCAACCTCAACAACTCATTGGCGACTTCAACAACCCACTTTGAAGAAAGCACAAGTTAGAGCTAAGTGTTTTAAGCCTATGTGGAAATTATGCCTATGTTGTTTGATTTAGTGCCAAAATAGTTCAAGTGCATCATGCAATTATTGAAAGACTTTGAATGTAAAGGCAAATCATTGAAGGAAATGGATTTGTCATAGGAAAAACAGAAGGCCACAAACAGCCCCCTATGATTATTCAATACTGACAGTGCAGAAATTATAAAGTGCAGAAACCATAAAGAGTTGAATATTCAAAGCCCTAAGCTATTATAAGAGGAAGTCCGGAACTACTTCCAGGAGCTTTGCATGAGTGGCACATTATCATCCTCCTCCTCCTCTTCTGGAATGGTGATGGGCTTAGAACTGCTTGGGGGAACCCCTTCTAAACCAATTACCTTGGCTGCAGCAGTGCCAGAAGGGCCTACAAAGCAGAAGAAAGGTGGTCAGATAAAACAATGACATCAGAAATGGACAAGTGTCCTGGAAAAGGTTGAGTACCTATTCTAAAATATTTACGCATGAGGCAAGGGTAAACTTGAGCAAATTCATTCATACCACAGAACATACGAATACCTTCGAGAGAAACCATAGCCACGGGGATGGCATCCACAACCACTTCCTCTGGGAGCCCAATCTCTGGGGTGGCCTCCATTGGCTCCTTTCCTTTCCCCGCTGGGTTTTCATCAGTTTGGCCTATTTGGGCCATGGCCTCAATAGCTGCAGCCACCCCTGGAGAAGTTTGATTCAGCACCTCTCTGCGCCAAGGAAGAGAAGTGACCGACTTGGGACGATAGAGTGAAGCGTCATATGAAGGGTTAGTCCTTAGGGATTTCTTAAGATCATCAATCACCTCAATATATAATGCCTCATCAACCTCTCCACGTACTTTTGGAAGGCAGGGATCTCCCCAAGTTTTTCATAGAAAGGTTGCCCTCCTCGTTGCAAAGATCCTCGAAATCCTCCAGCTTAGCTTCAAGCTCTTGGATATGCTCCTTTTGCTGGATATCGGAGTAGGTCAGTTCTAAAACCCTCTTGTGAAGCCCATCCAATGTCCTAGACATGACTTTGCGGTTGGCGCTAGCTTCATCGAAATCTCTTCTCCACTCGAAGAGGAGTCTGGCTGATTTTGCAACAGAAGCCACCAGTCTGGCATTCTCTTTTTCCAGGTGAGCCTTGGCATCTTGAAGGTCAGAGATGAGAGAGGCAAACTCTTTGTCTGCTTTGGCCTTCTCAGCCTGCCTCCTTAGGGGCTCCCCAAAGAAAATGTGGCCCTACAAAAAAGGAGAAAGAGAAGTCATTAGGAATATTAGAATAAGATGGGGCCAATGGCAAATTCGTAGAGGATCATGAAGACTCACCGTAGGGTAAAAGGAAGCTCCAAAGTTGTCAACCTCCTCGTCTGATAGTTGAAGGTAGATCTCCCAATCAACCAGAGGAGCACACTCCATCAAAAAGGATTGAGAGTGGGGAACCCATCGCAAGGCCAGGAACCCATCTTGTAGCATCCTCTATAGAATGAGTAGTGAGGGCAACAACTCCCAACCTCTTCAAAGCGTCTAAAAGCTCCTCAACTGCATAGTCCGAGAATGTTGGCTTGGACTCGAAGGTCATGGGCGCTTTCCCCTTAGCAACAGGGCTCGTGGGAAGCCTTCTGGTAGTTGGGGGGAAGGTGATGAAGATGTAGAGAGAACCTTAATAAGCCTGTTAGAGGTTGTCATCGCTGCAACCCCCAAACTCCATTTAGAAGCACCCCTGGTCCTCTCAACCACTGCTTGCCTTCCCCTACCTCGGGGAACAAGAATGTTGGCAACTGTGACTGCCACAAAAGGAGGTTCAGCTGTTCCCTGAGCTCTCTCAAATGGAATCGGGGTAATTTCATAATCATCAAAGATCCAAGATGTGGCCCACATATCTGTCCAGATTAAAAAAAAAAAAAAAAGAATTGTCCATGTAGAACCACAAGCAGATAATTCAAAAATCAGCTAGGTTCGATAAGGCTATTTACCAGAGGGAGATAAAGCTCTCGTGGTTGAAGGAAGATCAAACTCTGCTGGGCTCTTTAACCTAAGAGGGAGAAGGAAAGTTTTAGGCCAAACGGGGTTACTACACCTGACCTTAGCTTTGTTAGACTCGGCCAAATCAATCAAAAAATCCCTATGCTGGACTTGGTTAGGGGATAAGCCAGGGATCTGGTCTGGGTAGGGCTCGGAAAGAACTAAATCGCCTAGAAGTCGAGCAAAAAAGAAACGATCTTTCCATCGCCCAGCTATGGACTGAAAGGGGCCTACTCGTCTATGCCTGTGGTTAAACTAGAGATATCCCTTAGAAGACTGGGAAGCTGAGGAGACACCTAGCTTGAAAAAGTTCCTAAAGAGCTCCAAAGAAACTGGAACCCTATAAAGATGGTAGGTCGCTATGAAAGCAACCACCATCCGAAGAGAATTGGGAACAAGTTGGGCTAAGGGAAAATCCCAAAAGTGGACAATGTTGAGAAACAGGGGGTGAATTAAAGGCAAGAGGATACCTAAGCTGAGGCTAGAAAGATAATGGACTTTGTGCCCCTTGCGCCTGCTATAAGGATGCTCATCCTCCGTAGCGGCAACTAGGGTGCCCTTATTCAGCCCCAACTCTCCACTGATTTTAAAAATTTCAAAAGGGTCAAGAGCAGAAGACATGGACAAAACTTTCATTTCAAAAAGTTCAAAGGTTTCGCCCCTAACAGGAGGAGCCCCAATAGAAACCGGACATGAATAAAAAACTCCATTCTTTACATCAATGGACGAAGGGGAAGGAGCTACATCTCCAAGAGAAAGGGAAGGGGTGCTAGATGCAAAAGATGTTGCTATCGGCATCTTGGGTTTTATCGGAAAAAGAAAAAACTCAAAAAGATGAAATTTTTTCAAAAGAAAGGAGAATAAAACTCACTCGATGAAATCTTGAAAGATGAAGAGGACAGTTGCCCTGGGTAACCGGATGCTCAAGTATAAGGAAGAAGGAAAACCTAAGGCGGGAAGCTTTGTGAATTCAAGCAAGCCGTACGAAAGTTTAGGTAAATCCTAAAAATTCTAAGACTTCTAAATTATATGGAGGAAGGAATCTCACGAGTTGCAAAATGGGGCAACCTTCTAAAATCGAAAAGGCTCAGTTCCCAAAAGGTGAAAACCCAAAGCAGGGCAACCTTCTAAACCTGGAACAAGTCAGCACTTTACTTGGGGTCAAAATGTCATGACTTTCCAAAAACTGGGAAGGGATAACTTTCCTAAAACTGGAAATGCTTCAGTTTTCTCCTATGCAAAAGCAATGCAATCTTCCACATCGCAACAAAGAGGCTTAGCTCTCCAAGAAGCCAAAGAAATTCTTCCAAAAATAGCAGTTGTGAGAAACTGACACAACCTTTCAAGAGCCACGGCCTCTAGATGGTAACTCTTAATACCTGAAGGTCAGCCTCATGAGCAGTTGCAAGAAAACAGGTCGACCTTTCAAGGGTCGCGACTTAGAGATGGTAGTCCTTAATACCTGAAAACCAGACCCACAACTTAGAAATGGAAGTTCACAATACCGAAAAGTCAGGCCCACGACCTAGAGATGGTAACTACTAATACCTGAAGGTAAGGCCCCCGACTTAAAGATGGTGACTTCTAACGCCTGAAGGTCAGACTTGTGACTTGGAGAATGGTAACTTCTAATAACTAGAAGTTAGAATAGCAAGTCCCAAGATATGAGTGGGCAAGAACTCCCTACCATCGACCTCACAATCACTGACCTAGTGGTCACCGACCTCCAAATGAGTACAACAGAGGCCTCACTGGACTACGAACTTCAACCTTGTGAAACCCAATCCTGCTCATGTACCTTCCATACCGTGACCAATTGTGCACAACTCCGCTTGAGACCGAGAAACTGACAAGCCAGTTTGCAACTCTCTACTAAAGACGCGAATGGAAAGATACCCCAAAGCTAGCCATTACAAGGAATCGGCAAACCCGTTAATGGCTAAGACTTGAAGATGGTAATTTAGGCACCACAACCTTTGAGCTCGTTGGGCCTAAAAGGGCTAATGATGAGAGAAACAGGTATGATCCAAACAAATCAATGCAAAAGGATAGGGCCCAGACTGAAGTCAATCCAAATAGGCCCAAGGCCCCAACCTGCAATGCCTGAAAGTCAGACTCACAGAGTCAACAAGGATAGGTGAGCAGTGACCTGCTACCACCAACCTCCTAAATGAGCTCGAGATAGGCACCACCAAACCTTGACCCACGATCTGGTAACTCCCAACTCGTCTCATACATCTTCCATGCCACGACTAGATGTGCACTACTCCTAACAACTCCCATGAGCCTGCTACCATTCGGAGTGACCTCCCAGAAAAGATAGCTAAGATCCTTGATATCCACGGGTAGGTCACAAAGCTGGTCCAGAGGTCGGTTAGCGAGCTCGTAGCTCTCGATAGAAACGTGAATGGCAAGATAACTCAACCCAGGGAAACTCCATGATTTCAAGAGTAGTTGGCGGGATTCCATGATCCCACAACTATCTTAACTGCCTGCTGTCACGAAATAGCAGAGCATAAGTTAAGGAGGTAACTGATCTCTCTTTTAAATAACCAAATCTGTCACAGTCTATGGACAAGTGAACGAGTTCACAAGAACACACAAGCGACAGTCTATCTGAGAACCGATTACTCCTAATTACTCTCAAAATATTGACTTAGGCATCGGAGCTCTTCCTCGGACACAGCCCACCTTCGGTGACTAATCTCTTCTTTCTTCTCAAGTTGCAGTCGACTGACATCATCATGGTTTTAGAGTGACCCGGTGTTCATATTTTGAGCCCCATCATATATATTTTTCTTTGAATCTGATTCTATTTCCATTTCACTGGAAAAACATTTTAAAAGATTCTAAACCAGGTTCAAATTCAAGACTCCCGATAATTTTTGAAGAAAGAAATGAGACCTTGAAATTCTCAATTTCATAAGTTACTAAACTCATAGCTCCACTTTTTATCTTGGAATCCTCCCACCTTTCTCATAATTGAATTAAAGTATTTCTTATATTTGGGATCTTAAAATTTTATTGCGTTAACAATATCAATAGAGATATAGGGAGAGAGAGTTGTTTTGGATATAGAAATCAAGAATCAGTAAGAATAAAAAAAAAAAATAAGGTTTTTTTTTTTTTTAAAGACAACTTATAACATTAAATTTCTTTTGAAATACGAATTATTCTAATGTTAACTTTCCTTAAAATAAGATATGTGAAAAAAAAAGAATGAATAATTTGAAAAGAATTTTTTTATATTTATTTGTTATTTTTATGAAATTATCTAACTAATAAAAAAATAGTATAATAGTTGCTGTGGTTCTTAAGTGGTCGACTGGCTTGTGTCATTGTTAATGTATTGAGTATAGTATATATTTACTACGATTATTTTATAATTATGTATTTAGTCAATTTTCCTTTGTATTTTATATTTTAATTAGTCATACTCAAATAAATAGTTATTTTTGTAAATTGCATTTTATTATATATAAATAGAATATCTAAACTCCTTAGGGTTTGATAAAGTTTTTCCTAAATTCTACATGTTATCAAAGCGGGAGGTCTTGCAACCATTGTCTTCTCCACTGGATTATCAATTCTTCCCTTTTTTGCTATTCATCTATGATTTCTCTACTATTTCTTTATTTCTTCTTGTGCCTTCACCATCTTCAAATCCCTTTTCTTACCTATCAAAGAACTTGTGCATCTCAAATTAGATTCTTCAAACAATATGAAATGATCTTTTTCTGTTTACACCAATTTTGGATATTTATTATTTTACTAATCATATTGATCCAGAGGTTGAACCTCCTTCTCCTATTCTCAAATCTTCTGAAAATAATCTTGTTTCCAACCCTGAATACCCTATTTATAGTAGAGTTGATCATTTAATTCTATCTTTTATTAATTCTACTATTTATGAAAGTCTACTTCCTCTCCTTTATGGATGTGAGACTTCTACTGCTGCCTGGGGTGCCTTAAAATCTCATTTTCTTGATAATGCGACATTTTTGAGCTTATACATTCTAATGTATAGACTTCTCCAATTACTTCCATTTGTGGTTTCAAGTATTATATTATTTTTATTGATGATTTTTCTTGTTTTGTTTGGTTTTATCCTCTTCATTTTAAACATGAAGTATTTGATATATTTTAAAAATTTAAAACTTCAGTTGACAAATCAGTTCCCTGTTAAATTGAACAAATTTAGATTTGATGGTGGTGGTGAATATAATAATGAAAATTTTTTAGACTATTTTTCTATTAATCGCATTCTTTTTCAATCTTCTTGTCCTCATACACCTCAATAAAATAGAGTTTCTGAATGTAAACATCATCATATTACTAAAATTGGTTGCATTCTTCTTCCTCATGCTGGGGCTCCTTTAAATTTATGGGTTGATTCAAATTCTTTTTTCTAGTCCTTCAGATTGCTCTATTTTAAAGCTATTTGGGTGTCTTTGTTATTCCAATCTAGAACCCTATCGTTCTCATAAACTTACTCTTCCTCTACTCCCTGTGTCTTACTTGGTTATAGTTCCTCCCTATGTCTTCCTTAGTTATAGTCCCTCCCATAAGGGTTATCGATGTTTACAAATTGATTACCACAAAGTATATTATGGCAGGAGTGTTTGTTTTGTCGAGCATGTCTTTCCATTCTAGTCACAACCTAGTTTTTTATCTGATGTTTCTCATGTTGATTTTCGTATTGGTGTTCAATTTTCATCTCCTATTCCTCCATTGGTTGTATCTTCACTACCCTTCACCTCTCATTCTGTAACTAGTACAGGTTCTACCACTTCAAGTCCATCTCTTCTACCTTCTGCAAGTCCTCTTGTACTTAGTATGAATTCTGCCACTACAAGTCAACTTTTGATTCTCCCACTCTACACTCGCCTTCTATAGTAAGTCCTTCTTCTTCTCCCTCTTTACATCCTCTGGTCACAAGGTCTAAAGTTGGTATAAGGAAACTTAACCCTATGTATGCTCTTATTGCATCTTCTCTCACTTCTCTACCTATTGAACCAAGTTGTTTTTCACAAGCTATCAAGGACTCTCGTTGGCATTCTGCCATGGCTGATGAATTCAAGGCTTTACTTTACAATGATACTTGGACCTTAGTTCCTCATACTCCTGATATGAATATTGTTGGTTGCTCCTCATACCCTTATATGAATGTTGCTGGTTGCAAATGGGTTTATGGAGTCAAACAGAAATCTGAGGGTAATTTAGATCACTATAAGGCTTGCTTAGTTACAAAGGGTTATAATCAAAAACCAGGTATTGATTTTTCTGAGATCTTGAGTCCTGTTCATCCTGCTACCATTTGTCTTATTTTGACAATTGTTGTCTCATGAAATTGACAACTCTGTCAACTTGATATTAAGAATGCTTTCTTACATGGTGCTCTCTCAGAATGTGTCTATCTGTCCCAACCTGCTTGGTTTAATGGATTCAATAGCTCTTTCTTAGCTTATGGATTTAGTAATAGTAGATCAGATAGTTCTTTGTTAGTGTATCAACTTGCCTCTGCTTGTATGTATCTACTTCGTTACATTGATGACATTATTCTCACAGGTTCTAGTAATGACTTACTTTAATCTATCATCTCTCACCTAACGTATCTTTTTCCCTATCTAATATGGGTCCACTAAACTGTTTCTTGGGTATTCATGTGTCTCATAGTTCTAATGGTTTGCATTTAGACCAGTCTAACTATGCACAAGACTTGTTATCACAAGTAGCACTTTTGAGTTCAAAGCTAGTAGCAACTCCAATCTTAGGGTCTAGACCCTTTGTTACAGATGGTGAGTTATTATCAGATGTTATTGAATATCACGGTTTTGTGGGTGCTTTGTAGTACTTAACTATTACTAGACCTGACATTACCTTTCATGTTAATATTGTGTGTCAATTTAAGAGTGCTCCTCTCATTATTCATGTTTCTCTAGTCAAACGTATTCTTCATTATGTTGGGAAGCAAATGCAGTGCGGTTGGAGAGGTATGTGGCACGGTTTGCAGCAGAATTGGAGGTTGGAGAAGGGTTGAACCTGAGGCAAAGAGAGAAGAGGGCATTTGGGCAGGAAATATTGAAAAGAGAAAGGAAGGCCTCTGCATTACCGTTGGAGGTTCTTCTTCACCTTGAATCATCCATCATTTTGAAACCATCCGGAAGTATGGAACATGGAAGATTATTTATTTTGTTAGATTCTTGTGAGAAGATTAAAACAAATTTTCCTTGGTTCAAGTCTTAATGGTTACTCCTAAATAAAGTCGAATCTTGTCCCTACATACTTGTGCTTGTGCTCGGTGTTTAGAAGATCATAAATTCTGGTATTGCATTAGGAAGCACGCAAGGTCGGAGTTCAAAGTTGTCTACAGACTCGGCAGTTTTGAAAGACCTAAAAAAAAAAAATCTATATATATCAGATGTTCGGTAGTTTAGTTTGAATTCTCTGCACAATAAAAATCCAATCCTTTCGACTTTGAAAAAATAAATTCTATTACACTACTACGTTTTAAACTAAACTACCAATCTATTAGGTAACAAACAATTCATTGGCTTAAAAACTAATTAATCATGCCATAACAAACAGACTCATATGCTTAAAAATTATCTAATGGATTATTTTGTGTCTTTGGAAAAAAAATTAAAATAACTAATTATGAAATTGTCGCGTTTAAATTTATTAGTTATCTTAGCATAAATCACAATATTAATCACTAAACATAAATAAAATGGATATATCCTGTTTTATCAAATAACAGTTTAAACAAGAAAGAGATCTAAATTATAAAATCTCTAAAACATACAATAATAATAATTTGAAACTAAAAGTACAGGATTAAATTGACAAGTCAAGAAATGTTTTGAGTGGACGTTAGCAACGAAGGACTTAATATATATATATATATAATATTTTTTTTTTTTTTTCCCTCCTCACAAAAATGGTTCCTTTTGTTCTTTTGTCATTAAAATCAAAGTCACTAAATGCCTCTACAACATATATAATAAATACATCCAGGAGAAGAAACAGGATTAATCTGAAGTTTTTGTCGATAAAATTTCTTGAAAGACTTAAAAAGAAACTGTAAAGAAAACTTGTGTCTTTTGTTGCATCTTAATGCACAAGGTTAGAACTCACAACCAAAGGACTATTGGACTTACCTTGCAACTTGGTCCATTTATTGAAAAGTAGAACCTTATCCTCATAAAAGATATCATACGCAGTTAACATGCCACGATTGGAAAGTCCAAGAGAAGAGAGATGGTTGGGCAGGGGGAGCAAAAATTCAAAAGCAGCAAAATGTCATCACTAGTTTCCCAATGAATTTCTGCTTTTGTTTTTGGCGGCTTCATCTGCATGTTGAGATTATTATGTATTAGTTGTTGCAGTGTGATCAAAACCTGTTTCAAGAGCTACATGATTATTTTGTTGTTGACATATCCGCACCCGGAGCAATCTTAAGACAAAAAGAATATCATGAACTGAACTACATGAAGAAATTTTATGTTGTAGATGCTCAGATTAGACGACCTTGCATGGAAAAATCTGGTTTAAGAATTTCCTTGCATTATCTGTGTGCCCATACATTTGGGAGAACACTGATTGATAAGATGTAAAACTTACATCGATGAAGCTGAGCGAGGGACACAGCGATTTCGGCACCGACTTTAGCATTATTTTTCAGGAGTGCAACATCTTTGACTCGTTAAGGGCAGTTACACGAGGTTAACATTCCATTATTAGTCCACAACCTAAAATTAAAATTTCAGCTACCACTGTAACATTGATTAGTTAAAAATGCGTATAATGTATGACTTGAAATACAATAGAGCATCAAGGATACTGGCAGCAAGGGATGCTCCTCCAGTTAGTTGATTCACTCTGTCCAGTAAGAACGGTGTCTGGGCACTTCCAGTTATGCTCCTCTCCCTGACATTTCAGTTCCAAATTTGTTAGCTTCTGTTACTCATCAAGAATAACATAAATATGTGTCTATAAACATTTGGCACATCTCAGAAAAATACAGATAATAGAAAAACAAAAAACGTTAGACAGTTCTTGAAGGAAATAGAAACAATAAAGGGGACAAAAATTACCTCGCTTCTCTTATAGCTCTTTGTATTGCAGACTCAACCAAATTTCCTGATGCTGAATGTTCTTTCGGAATAGGGACTGCTACCAGAATTCCTGTATTCAGATTCAGTTTCATGTTTGCGTCTGCCACAGAGAAAAGTGTCATTCTTCTTAATGGGAAATAACCCAGGAAAAACAGTTATAGAGGTGGAAAAAGAAAACAAGAATTACCAATTAGACGGGCACAGTCCTCTGGTGTATCTACACGACAAGGTGCCTAGATATCACCATATTCAGTGAGATACCATATGATATCAGGACCACCAGGCATTTTCACATGTAAATACTCATAGCATTTGACAGGTCAAGTCCAAAACTTCAGAAAAGTTGAAACATGAAAATCCAATTGTAAATCTTCACTTTATGATGATACTAACTGAGAACTTTCTAGTTCATCTCATGTTAGAACACTCCCACCCACTGTCCACTAATTTATACTGCTGACACTCCAGAGGCTGAAGCATCCTAAGGATATCAGAACAAACTCAAGTACACATTTTTGAGAATGCAATTTAGGGTCATATGTTTCCTCTTTTACACAATGATGTCACTTCTATAAATAATGTGAACAGTTTTCATCAAATAGTATTTTGTGGACACGAGGATCTCAACATCTAAAGACGAAACAAACATTTACCTAGAGCAACTAACCTAATACTACATAACCTTAATAATTAAAGAGGTTATTGGTAGGACTAGGACCATGTGCTAGTAACTCCATTCCTTAAGGAAAGGAGGTAAAGTGGAGGAAGACTACAGTTAAAATATTATATTCTTTTAAAGAAAAATGGCATTTTATTTTGGGCTTAATCTGTTAACTTACGACAACCCAGAATATTTATGTGTACATTTAGTCTGGAATAGAAGGGGAATTTTGAACTATTAGTTCATCATAACAGCCCATTCAGTTAAAAGATCCTTGATAATATCATAATCACACTTTCTATTAAAAAGATTAAGACAAGCTGATAGAGTAAAATGAATTGTTACAGCACTTGGTTCAGAATTTTAAATTTAATGCACAGATGTTGTATGTTTCTTAACACTATATGACAAGCAACAGTGTATAGTTTGTAGATCATGTATCAGACAGCAGTTTCACAATTCAAGTGCAGTACCAATTTAAGTAATTCAATTCACTACTGTTTATCCCCCAAAGGACTTAAGCAAAGAAGATCCAAGCTTCTGAAGTAATTTGTTGAGCAAAATAGTCCCCCACTTTCCTCTTTCCATTTCCAAATCTCTTAGTTTGATCTGGGAAGAATTGAACCAGAAGATTCAAAAACCACTCACATACAAAAAACAGAAATAGAACACAGCCACCACCAACATACTCCCCCTCGGGGGGGGGGGGGGGGGGGGGGGGGGGGGGG
>JAOXNR010054235.1:0-12888 GCA_028571225.1 Parsonsia alboflavescens | reverse complement strand
ATTTCTTACTCTTTCTCCCCCCCCCCCCCCCCCCGGGCATTTTGTGTTGTAGTTGATATTTTTATTTTGAATATTCTAATCGACATCTTCCATGCATTAGTATGTATTTTTCCTTATTTAAAGTTTTGAATATTAGTAGCTCTTTTTTCCATATATTAACCTTCTGAACTATTTAACATTTTTCTCTAAAAAATTCATATCAAGATCAATGGCAAAAATCCAACAAAAAAAAAATGTTAAAAACCCTGAAGAGCTTGTTAAAATAGAGGTTGGTTAAACAACACTACCATTGAAAAGATCTCTATTAAATAATTTTCTTATCTATGTGATTATATATATTTTCTCTTATTAATTAGTTCATTTTCCTGCGGTAAGGTTTTCAAAGAAAATTATAGTAGAGAATTTTGCTATCTCTTAACATGTGTAGATTAATTAGGAATGACAAATGATAGATTATGCATCCCCAATGGAGATGACTAATGGAGTGTCTAAAGTTGACATGGAGAAAGAGCGAGGGGGCCCTAACTTATTGACTAGGAGTTACAAGGAGAAAGGATGTCAAAAGATGCATCGGTGTCGTGGAACAAAAAGGCTAAATTGGTCATATTGCGGAAATAAGTTTAGCAATGCGATGCGACATTTGCAAGTTGCAATCTGGTCAAAGTTGGTCTTTGAAAATATTTGAATGTTAGATGGAATTAAATATTCCAGAACATTCAAAGGAGAAGTTCTTTCTTAGTTGACTTGGAGAACAAGTTTCTCATGGCTTTTTCTAGAAGGACTGTACAGGCTGGAATAGTTATAACAGGAGCTTACATTACGCATTTAGCAAGCAATCAAATTTAAACTGGAAAGGCGACAATTCTAGAACATATTGGAAGAAATCGAACATATAAAAGACAGAGTACTCAAAATATTGAAGTAAGTAGAGAATTGGACAATGTTTAGTGAGAGAAGTTTAGAGTTACAAATTGCTTGAGGGTTACAATACAGAAACGAGATCAAGCAATTCATTCTCGAGATTATCAAAGCATTTCAACTAGAGATCTCATTCCTCCAATAAGATTACAAGATCATATCTTCATTATCTATTTGATCAAGAAAGTTTGCAAATATGGAGGAGAGATATTTGCATATGGTGTTGTGACTTCAATGAAAGTTGCATCTTTAGTGGCTAGAGGGTGAAACTAATTTTAGAGTAAAGTTAGTTATTGATTTCCTAGTGCAAGGAAATTCATGCATGATTGAAGTTGTTCATCAATCTCAAGTGGCTTAGGATTTTATTACACAAAATCTTTTGTGATTCTTGTCAAGAAACTGTTGTTGGTTGCATTGGAGTTTTTTGTTTTAATCAAAATTATAAAAGAACATAATTTGGATGAGGGTCCTGCAGAGTAGACGAGGAGTTGGTCGAACAATGTTAACAAACATGCTTGTGTCTCCATCTTTAAATTCTATTTAATTAAGTTACAATATTCCGCATTATTATAACAAGAGTAGACAGAGTATCTAAAACTCAATTTTACTTTCAGGTATGTGACAAAACAGTACGCAAATGAGCTGACAATGCAGTCCACTTTCGATGATGTAAAAATGTAAACTAATAGAGAATAGAAGTGTATAAACAAGGGATGTATAAAAATGGGGACTTGACATGCGAGACCCCCATTAGGCACCTCTCCATTGGGATGCTTATTGGGATTTCAAGTGCCACATTCTTATTTTTATGCACCTATCTCCATTAATCCGTCTCTTTACACCATTTCAAGTGGGCTTCCAAGCCAAATCATTTAATATTTAACTTTTTTGTAAGAAAAACGGGGAAAAAGTATAGAAAAATGTCACAGTTGCACAGTTCACATGCATGCTATCTCACTTGGCTAAATAAGAATATGCGCAAACAAATGCACAAACCCCTCTCTTTCCAAATGAACATAATAAACACCCCTTTATGCTCCCCTCTCCAGTAATTTATTCTCTCCCTTATTTTTCCCTCTCTTTAATGCATCCTAGTTGGAGATGCCCACCTTTTTATATCAGTTAAAAGGGATTCCACCCCTAACTCATTTAGATTGTATGTATTGGAAGTTTGGATTTTGAAAATTTTTAGAATTTTGTGAATTGGAGAAAATTTTTTTATTGGAATGTGAATTCATTTATTATGCAAGAAATAGTAAAGAAATGAGATAAGTATAGAAATATATGCTGAATCATTACAATTTGAATATAGCTATTGGAGGACTTCGAAGGAAAAAAAAACCAAAGAAAACATACTTACAGCAAAAAGAATATAGTTATTAGTTGTCATCGACTATTTGGAAATCATAAAAACAAATCCCAAGTAATGAACAAAATTGTTGAATTTTCAGCAAAATCATAATAATAAAAAAACCATAGTCGTAGGCTGATTATAACAAAAAGAAAGAAGATACAAAATGTATTGGGCACGAGAGCCTTTTGGTGCAAAATTTGAGTTTAGTATAAATGAAAAACTAAAGCGCTTATGCTCATTCACTCTCCCAATCACATAGATAGGCACCTAGCTCCAATGGTGGAACTTCTCACCCACTCTCACTCATACTTTAGGCATTTGCATTGGCACCTCCATTGGAGATGATGTAAAGAATGAACCTACCTTGAATTTATACAAGGTGAGGAAAGAAAAAGGAAAATATTTGCGTTTAACCTTTATCTTACTATTGACTCTCTTAAATATAATGATTCCAAATTTCCACGCAGACTCTTCCAAATGTAAAATTAAGTTGTTTCACCTTACAAGATGTAATTCGCCTTCTTCTTCTACCATAATATATTTTTTTGTAAAAGAAAAGAAGAGAAACGAAAAAAATAGTTAGTCTAATGACACAAGTAAATTAATTTATAAAAATTTGCATCAAACTAGTTAATTTTAAAATTAAATATCAATTTTAACATTAAGTATTTATCATAAAATTTAAATCAATGTTGATTTCATATGAAATTGCCTTGTAGAGATTAAAGGGACTCAATTTTGCTGCTCATAAAAAAAATTAATGACCTAAAACTAAAAGAAAAAGAAAAAGGGACATAAAAAGGGTGGAAATTTCCAAAGATACCGAAATTAAATCGGGTATTTTAAAAATACCCAATTTTCAAATCATTTCAATAATGTCCAATTGTATAATTTATTTTCACTAGGTTACCCAAATTGGTATGGATCCGAGTTTGAAAGGGTTAACCAATGGAAAAGACACCCATGTCCTCGTGGAAGTTGAACGGTATATTCCCTTCCTTTTATGTGTCGAGGTGAGGCCCGTCCCTCAAACCAACAAAAAAACTCAGAATTTAAAAAATTCTTGGCCGTTGTTGTTGCCAGAGCCAAAGAACAAGGTAACAAGGTAGCAAATCATCTTCTTCAACTCCACCGTCACCTACGCCTTCCAACATCGACCACAAGTAAGTTCTCCCCTTTTTTTTTTTTTGCATTGTTTAATTTTTTTTGTGTTTTCCCCTTCAATGATCGTTTAATTTCTTTGCTTTTGAAGTGATAGTGTTAATTAGAAATTTATGAGATTGTTGTGGTGTGCATTGAACTGTTTTTTTTTTTTAATTTTTAAGTGAACTTGAACGAATTGTTTGCTTCGTTTATTTTGATTTTTTTAGCTTCTTTTTGATGGATTTTGTTTATGATTGAGGAAATGTTGAGACTTTGGATGCAAAATGGTCCATAAACAGTTGTGGAGGTTTGAAATGGGTTTGGGTTAGAACTTCTGGGTTGAATTGATGCAAAGTCGGGATAATCCCGCCAAAAGTCGGGATAATTTCACCGAAGGTCGGGATTATCTACTGAAGGTCAAAGGAATACTTGGGAAAGTTCAAAATTGGCCAAGTCTTTCTCCGACCTTCAATAGATGCTCCCGACCTTCAGTAGATCCTCCTGACCTTCCACCGATTCAACCCAGAAATTCTAACCCAAACTCATTCCAAACCTCCCCAACTATTTATTAACCATTTTGCATCCAAAGTCTCAACATTTCCTCAACCATAAACAAAATCCATCAAAAATTATATATTATTATAGGTTTTTCTATAAAATAATATGTTTTATGATTGAAATAATATTTGCATGCGATGATAAATGTTTTAGAGCTTATTTTATTTATTGTTCCTAGAAATAAGAAAAGCTTAGTTTAATTTGCTTGTCAATCCAGTGAATTATTTTTTTATTTTTTTATATTTGCAAAGATATGGAGCTTGTTAATGGGAGATGGTCTTTCAAGCATTATTGTGTTATGCCTCCCGGTAAGACTATGAGTTGTCCCTACAAGGATTCGTGGATAGCAGAGGTAGTTGACTTGGTTAGGCTCACGAGGTAGAGGAATGATTCAAGAGGGGTCCATTCGAACACATGTTAGAGCTACCCATATATGCCGGACTCTTTTACGCTTGTGTTGCAGCTTATGTAATTAGACGGGAGTTCACTTCCTCGATGCTCGCCCCGATGAGATGTAGTTCCACATCGGAGGTAGACTACAGCGATTAGGGCCTCAAGAGTATGCTCTGATCACCAGACTTTGATTTGGCTTGATGGATGAAGGGATTACAGGGCGGCGGTTGTCGATGCACTCCGCACATGATAGGTTATTGGGGCCCATTCAACTGACCCCGACATAGGTCCTTACCATTTTTAGCACGATGGATGTTGGATCACTGGAGTAGGATGATGTCCTCAGGCTTGCTTATGGCATCATCGTCAAATATTGGCTATTGATACGTGAGTCTTCAGCAGTCATTCCGTATTATGTGTGGTCCATTATTGAGGATTTGCCGGCGGTTGAGGTATTTCCCTGGGGCACCATGGGATGGAGCATGACACAATATGAATTCCAGCAAGCCATTGCTGACGAGTCTAGGGCGATGAAGAGGCATATATACTGTAATGCCTGGGTGATACTGGTATGATTTCAAATATATCATTTTTTGTGAATTATTACGATTTATATTCACCTTTCGGTCCTTGTTGATGGTTTTTTCTTTCAATTCATTGGTGGATGTATGCCTACTTCCCTGTCCTACTGCCGTATTTGTGCTCTAATACTCCTATCGGAGCTTCTAGACCTAGAGCTACACAGCACCCGAGGTGCCTTCTTTTCCAAAGGCCGATTTGTTCCAGTTCCAGAGTACAGTGGCATCACATATTAGATAGGGTAAGCAATCAACCTTTCCACTTGTGTTTTTTTTTTAATTAAATTTTAAAAAATTATATGTTCATTAAACTAAATTACGTTGTTCACAAGCATTTGCTTCATCACCATACATCAAGTCAGGTGAGCAGGAGTGGCAGATGCCTTATTGGATTGATTTTGACAACCTCCCATATATTCCACCTGTTTTTTGGGGGGCTTCAAAGCCCAGCTCATTCTGCCAGGTCGTTCGACAGTAGCCACCCCCTGTGCATTTATAGAGGTTGGTCTAATGATAGTTGAATTAGTAAATTATAAATTAACTAGAGATGATTTATTGTGTCTAATTTTTTAAATCTGTGTTATTTTTAGTCACCTACCTCGAGAGTTGTGAAAGCCGAGATCCCAGGGGATGATGAAGATGAGGAGAAGCATGCCGAGGAGTGACGTCCATCCCCTGTGAGATCCGAGGGTCATTGGGCGGATAAGGACCGCCACCAGGTATGTCTCTTCATGTTTGTTAAAATCATGTATTCAATTCAATATGTATATTTATTATAATTTATGTTTAAAATTATAGCACACTCCAAAGAGCATTGGGTTGCCCTATCGTCCTACTCCTACCGACGATGACATGATGGCCCAAATCAGGACTTTATTAGGAGAGTTTGAGGAGTGGGTCCATGCCCTAATTAGCAAGCATGTCGATGCCCGCTTTGTGGAACTGCATCAGTAGGTGAGTGGTCAGTTGGAGTAGCAGGAGCACGCGGCCCTGGCTCAGCAAGCGACTGTCCTTCAGCCATTGGATGAACTAGAGCATCGATAGAACCAGGGGCAGCAGGGTGGTCAGAGGTCTCCTCCTTCACACTAGATTAGTATGTGCTGTGCAATTTGAATTAGTTAGCTATTGGCATTGAAATTAATCGTATTTAATTTCCTTGAAACTAGCAGGAGCAGTGGATAGGTCCTGGGCTTGATACAGTCCCACCTGCTCCATTTGAGGTCTGGACGACCGACCAGGTTAGTTAAAATACATTTCCATGTTTTTTATTATTTCATACTTAAACTAATTTACGTAGTTAGTTAATTTATTTTAAATAACAGCCAGAGGAGGATGTCCACGAGAGGGATGTGGCAGATCCTCTTGCTCCAATCAGGATCCGGACAATTGAAAAAGTTAGTTAAAATACATTTCCATGTTTTTGATTATTTCATACTTAAAATGATTTACGTTGTTAGTTAATTTATTTTAAATAACAGTCGGACGAGGATGTCCATGGGAGGGAGATGGCAAATCCTTCTGCTATAGTCGAGGTCCGAACAATTGACCAAGTTAGATAAAATACATTTCCGTGTTGTTGATTATTTCACATTTAAACTAATTTACGTAGTTAGTTAATTTACTTTAAATAACAGCCGGAGGGGGATGTCCATGAGAGGGAAGTGGCAGATCCTCCTACTGCAGTCGAGGTCTGGACAACTATCCAGATTAGTTTAAACATTTAAGTGTTGCTGAATATTTCATATATGTTCCGATTTTCATTGTTAGATAGTTTATTTTAAATAGTAGGCGAAGAGGGATGCCATTGAGAGGGAGGGTACACCCGCTCCATCTAAGAGTGTTATATCCGGCGTTGTTATTCAGGTTAGACATGACCTAATTAGACAAGTTAATTAGTTTTATTTTTTAATTTTAAATTTAAATGTCATGTTCAAGTGTCTTTAATTTAATTTAATTTCTTTACGTTCTAATAATTGGATTTTAATTTATTTCAGGAATGAGGACGTGCTGTTCGAACCAAGGTCCGGGCTGCAAGCCTCATGTCTCCGTTCACGGACCCCTTTCATCATATAGAGTCTAGGGGTCCAAAGAAAAAGCCCAAAACAAATAAAGGGAGAGAGGCAGTTCCAACAGGGGTGCCAAGGGAGGGCTCCGTACTTCTTGGAGTGGATAGCCCCCATACCCTTAGCCTTTTGGATAGTTTCTGCTCTTTGAGGGAATTAGAGAGGTATTTATATGCATTCCATTAATACAATTTACCTTTCTCTTCATAATTAAGTTACTGTGCCGTTTTTAGTATATGAGAGCAATTATTAATATTTCCTAACATTTGTGGTTTTTTTTTTCTTGTGGCAACCGCTCGACCAGGGGGGGGGGGTATGGTCCTTTGAAGGGAACTTTTTGAGGGTCGTTCGAGATCGCACTTAAAAGTTGGAGGACCCTCATGTCAATCAGTTCATCAAAGGGCTGCGACAGGCAGCTACATGCCATTCGGCTGCCTATCCTATGGCGGGGAGGTTTGCCATTATCTCACCTTATCTCTTCGTAAGTATTTTGTTTAATTTTTATCAAGTGTATAAAGTATTTTGTTCAAATAATATCTTTTAAATATTGCTCAATTTGTAGAGTATGCTTCATTCCACTTTCGTTTCTGCATCCGCTCGAGGGAAGCTTGATACCCACAAGTTCGACGATGGTTCCATCGGCTGGGTGTAGGGAGTCAGAGATGACCGATGAGGTCACCTAGTGGTGGGTCGATGAGGTAATAAACATATTTACTTTTTCTTTTTAATTCTACATTTCATTTTAAAATAATTTAATATTTCCAAATGTATTTGTAGATCTTGATGCCATGTTGCTACAAGGGTCACTGGGTACTCCTACGGATCTCGCCGAAAAAGGCTATATGATCTAAGGCTAGCACAGGATAAAGTGGTGAAGGTACAAAGGATAGAGTTGATGGATCCAATTTGTAGGATGTTGCCTTCTCCTCTGGTATAGGCTGGCTATTATTCTGAGATGGGAGTTGCTGCTCCACCCCCCAAGTTCGTATATGAGTTATTGGGCATTAAAACCCTCCCGAGTCAACCTAATTCGAGTAGCTGTGCAGCATACATTGCACATTACATAACGCAACTGCTGAGAGGGTCTATTGGGAAGACGATGCCATCATTGGAGGATATTCCAAATGCACCCTAACACATCAGGGACGAGATGAAATGGATCACGCTAGAGTACAACAACATACAGTCCTAGTATTTTTTTGGATTATATCATGTTTGTATTTTTTTAGATACATGTAAATTATGTAAATAATATTACTTGTTTTGGTTACATTGTGTAATTAAAAATAATATGAAAAAAACTACAAGCGATGAATGAATAATATGGAAAAAAGTTCAAGCAACATAAACAACTAAGGAGATGAGATCTGAGTTTGAAGGAGGGAAAAAAGCTTTGTTAGTTTGAAACGGTGGAAGGTCAAAATTGTATGCATAAGGTCGGTATAATGATTGTAAGGTTGTTATTATCATCCGAAGGTCGATGCAAGGACTTGACACAATTTCACCTCTTAAAAGTCTTTCTTCAACCTTCAAAGGATAATACCGACCTTCGGATAATTATACCGACCTTAGGCATACAATTTCGAAGGTCGGTATTATTCGTTGAAGGTCAATGCAACTACTTGGCCAGTTGAAAAGACAACCAGGCATGCATGGTTGAGTAGTTGAAAAGGTAAGATTGATTCTCTGAAAAGCGATGACAGTCGAACGGTCAAGTTCCTTCCTTATTTTCCGAGTTGCTGCCCATCCCTCAAACAAACCAAAACTCAACACTGCCAACTCCACCGTCATCTTCCTTTTCTTTGGGTCTGAGAATCCTGGCCATTTATACTTCTTTGAAGGTCTCATGCCCTTAGTCTAGCACACCTCTGCATCAAAGAGTCCGGGCTTTCACCTTTCTTGACCAGACAAAGGAGATTCAAGCTAAACCTATTGCCGGAGTCGGAGAACAAGTTTAGTTACTATCTTCTTCAACTCCACCGTCACTATTAAAGTGTCCGACAATGCACAAGTAAGGTTTTTTTTTTTCCTTTTTCCCCACATTTAATTTCTTTGTTTTTTCCCCTTCAATGATATTTTAATTTCTTTGCTTTTGAAGTGATATTGTTCATTAGAAATTTATGAGATTGCTGCGGTATGCATTGAACTGAGTTTTTTTTTTCAGTTGAACACGAATAGTATGCTTGTGTTTTTTTTTGTATTTTTTTAGGTTTTTTTTTTACTAATGTTCTTATGATTTATGAAATGTTGAGTCTTTGTATGCAAAATGATGTTGAGACTTTTGGTTTGGGGAATTAGAATTTCTGGGTTGAATTGGTGGAAGGTCGAGATGACCCCGCTGAAGGTCATTATTATGGTTTGAAGGTCGGGTTTATCATTCGAAGGTCGAAGGAAGACTTGCAAAGTTGAAGGTTGGCTAAGTCTTTCTTCGACCTTCAGATGCCAAAACCGACCTTCAACCCATAATAATGACTCTCTATGGGATCATCTCGACCTTTGGTGAAATTTTTTTATTTGACCCTAGACTGATAAACCCGATCTTCATTATAACCTCCCGACCTTCCACAAGATCCCCCCAACCTTCGGTGATAAACATTATTATTTTTATACTTTAGATAATATTATATTATTATAATAATTTAAATTAAATAAAAGCTTTTACTTTTTGCAAGTGATAACATCATTGATTACGTGACAATGTACTATCGCATTGACTAGCAGAGTGGGTAGTGCCGCTACGCATGGTGTGAACTGAGCTACTATCACTAGTACTCCGCTTCATTTATTTATTTATTTATTGTTCTCTTTTGTGACCTCATTGCTTTGGTACTAATAGTCTATTACTACTAAATTAATTAATTTGTTGTGAATATAGTGTTAATTTGAGAATAAATTATATCATCTTTTATATTTCAATCTATAAAATAAATATAATAAGAAGATTTTTTTTAATTAGCGTTGTGCCTTCCGGGAGTACACTTAGCTTACATACTGAGTATTCATGGGACATTATAGTAAAGGATACAAAGAGTGTATTTCAAGACTCGACTGTTACGGGCTCATGTTTCCTTTGTGCACTGTCCAAGTGTTGAGGGAGGTGTTCTTGCCAAATTCAAATTTACTAAGGATGAGTTTGCCTTGTAAATCTGATCTTGGCAAAGACGCCTCTCTCCTGAGACTTGGACGTGCACAAAGGAAATATGGACTCGTGACAGTCTTCATGGTTTTAGAGAAACACTTATTATGTTACATTTCACAATCAAAATAAAGAATTATTTGATTATAAAAACATCCTAGAGGCGGTAATTAGTGTCTCGGAAAAGCGAGTTTAACTATATGAATTTTTTTTATCAAATTTTCAGTAACTGAACCATGTATTTGTATTAGTTCTTTCTTATTTTGAACTGTGTTTAAATTATGTAAATGAAAATGAAACAATATCACTCATTTTATTTATAGTGTGTAATAAAAAATAATATAAGAAAAACTACAAGGGATGATTAACTAACATGAAATAAAGTACAGGTCATGGAAGGCAAAAAGGAATATTCAAATAATTACAAGTAAGGAATATTATTATTCTCTGACCGTGACAGTGACATGTCTCTTCAGCAAAATAGCTACATAAACAGCTGGGAGATGAGATCTGAGTTTGGAGATGGGGAAAAGGATTTTTGAAATTTTGAAATGGTGGAAGGTCGGTATATGTATCCGAAGATCGGTCTTTTCTGTCGAAGCTCGATGCAAGCACTTGAAGGTCAGTATGTTTTTTTTTAAGGTTTAACTTCTTTGTTTGTTCCCCTTCAATGATCGTTTAATTTATTTGCTTTTGAAGTGATTGTGTTCATTAGAAATTTATGAGATTGCTACGGTGTGCATTAAACTGAATTTTTTTTTTCCAGTTGAACACAAACAGTTTGCTTGTGTTTTTTTGTATCTTTTTAGGTTTTTTTTGATGGATTTTCTTATGATTTATGAAATGTTGAGACTTTGTATACAAAATGATGTTGAGAATTTTGGTTTGAAGAATTAGAATTTCTGGGTTGAATTGGTGCAAGGTTGGGATTATCCCATTGAAGGCTGGCAGGATCTACTGAAGATCGTTATTATGGGCTGAAGGTCGGGTTTATCATTCGAAAGTCGAAGGAAGACTTGCAAAGTTGAAAGTTGGCCAAGTCTTTCTTCGACCTTTAGATGCTAAAACCTACTTTCAGCCCATAATACTGATCCTTAGTGGGATTATCTCGACCTTTGGTGAAAATTTTTTTATTATTATATTTTGAAGTTTGCCAAGTTTTTATTCAACCTTCGACTCTCGACAAAGATTTTTTCTAATTAGTCTTGTGCCTTCCGGGAACACACTTAGCATACATGCTAAGTACTCATGGGGCACTATAGTAAAGGATACAAAGAGTGTGTTTCAGGACCCGACTGTCACGGGTCCATGTTTCCTTTGTGCACGTGCACAATTGGATCCATTGGTGCTCTACTACATTATCGGTATTCTTATCGATCAATCTTGTCAAGGAAGCCATTATTTATTTTGTAAGACTGCTTTTCCTTTTAGCATTAGAGGTGCAAGTCTCGAGATAGATTTTCTCGGCAAATTCGGATTTACGAGGTATTAAATATTATATGACTCATCAGTATCGGAATAGGATATCCAAGATGGGATTATCTTCCAATCTGCCTGAACCTTTGGCAAACTATTATCTCAGTAGGTTGTTCTGGTTGCACAGTGCATGACCTCATCTAGGATTAGAATGTCAGGCATGTCAAGGTCTCCTTCGAATGTGTGGCATTCTGATCCTAGATGAGGTTCACACACCGAGCTACCAGAATCCCCTATTGAGGAAGAGTTTGCCAAAGGTTCAGACAGGTCGAAAGATAATAACATCTTGGACATCCTATTCCAATACTAATGAATCATAAAATTTTTTATGCCTGGTAAATCGGAATTTGCTGAGAAAGTCTATCTCGAGACTTGCACGTCTGATACTAAAAGGAAAAACAGTCTTGCAAAATAAAAAGGGGCTTCTTTGACAAGCTTTATCGGTAAGAATACCGATGATGCAGTAGATGCACTCAGAGCACTAATGGATCCATTTGTGCACGTGCACAAAATGGATCCATTTGTGTGCACAAAGGAAACATGGACCCGTGACAATCCTTATGGTTTCAGAGAAACACTTATTGTGTTACATTCCACACTCAAAATAAAGAATTCTCTGATTAAAAAAAAAATCATAGAGATTAGCCACTTGTGTCTCGAAAAAAGTGAGTTTAACTGTATGAATTTTTTTTAATGAACTGTTTCCTTTGTTTCTTTACTGTAGAGATATAGATCCCCGCCCAGCATACCTTTCAGTTTCGACACGATCTGAGACGGGAGGTTATTTTGGAGGGTGCCCAGCCCAACAAGATGTGGTTCTTCATTGGAGACTGGTTACATTGATTTTCTTTCCTACATACAACATTTATACGACCGATTTTTTTTATTTTGTTTGTTCGGATCATGTAAGAAAGATATTACCTTTAATCTTTGTTGTTAGGTAGAAGGTTGGAATAAGAATTTGAAAAATGGGTTTTATGGATGTTGGGGGGGAAGCCATATTGATAAAGCGAGAGGAGGAACTAAAGAAAGCTATATACAGAAGATAAGACTAAGATTACAAAATTGCAAACACTATTTGGCATCCCCAACTATATAATCAGATTTCAAAAATTTCATTTACCGGGCTATTCCATCTTCAGTTTGTCAAAGAAGAGAATACAATAAAGCCATGGAATCAAAGTCAAGTACAGAGCCTTGAGGGAATAGGGTCTCATCATCCAACTGAGATTTAGTCCAATCAATCAAGTACACAACATACTTTGGAAC
>JAOXNR010054234.1:0-12889 GCA_028571225.1 Parsonsia alboflavescens | reverse complement strand
GACTTCTAGGTCATTATCTAAATTGTTCAAATCTTGATTTGTGTAGGGAATATGTTGTGTAAAGTAAATATCTAAATCTTCATCGTGTACTTCTATGTTTATCTCGACATATCTATATATATGTATAATAATTATAAGGAGAAAATTAAAGGAACACTTACAATCTACTTGATAAGTTGAACTCACTGGGAGCCATTGGGCAAGATTGTAGCTAGAGCAATCTGTACTTGTGTTCACCCCATTTTCACAAACACAAACAAACGAATTCCGTGGAGGAGCGTATCCACAAACCCCGCCGCTGAGTTCACAAGAAGGGCAACTCGGTTCAATGCTGTAGCTATCCACTCCACCGAGCGTGTACTTCAAGACTACCCCATATTCCCATTGCATGGGGTCGGGAGCTATATCTCCTAGAGAAACAACTGAGGTATATCCAGCACACTTCAGTTCTTGGAGATTTAACTCGTCCTTAGAATCGAGATTCGCCGGAGAATACACGCAACAGGAGTTCGAAGGAGGAATACCAGGCAACCAAAGCTCCACCACTGCCTGACACCGGTAAATCAAGGCACAGAGATAGGTTGATGAAGGACGATCACAAATGAGAGTGCCCTTCACGGTGAGGAGAGAATTCGGAGTGGTGCATGATAGCAAGATGAAAGTTGATAGGCCTAGCTGAAATGGGCTGGTCCAATCAAGGCCCAAGTTAGGAGAAGATCGCATGGTGGTGCAGGTGGACATGAATGGAGGAGAGATTGTTATGGTTGAGGAAGGATAGTTTATGGAGGTTATAGGGTATGAGCCTGTGCGGGTGGTGAAAAGAAGGCTGTCGCCGTCCTCGGAGCAGGTGACGTAGGGGTGGAACCGTGGTGAGCAGCAACCATAGCCGGTGCCTAAGGGGTATTTTACCTCCATTGAACCACACTTGGTCCGGCATGCCGGATTATTCTGGGATTGTGTTGCCAAGGATATAATGACGAGTAAAAAAGGGATGAAGAAGAAAATGGGAGAAAGAGGATTCATTCTCTCTTTACACGAAGACAGAAGAAAAATGATAAAAGAGCAAAATATTCTTAGCGAGTTACACTTGATGTCTTGAATTATTTATTATATATCACTTAAAAGAAAATTTTATTTTACCACTAAAAGTTACAACACGGTTTAAATTAAATCACCTGATTTAATGATTTTTCATAGAATATATAAAACCAAAATTGATTAAAAATACATAAAACTAATTGATGGATTGATTTTTTTTAAAAAGAAAAGTATGAAATAAAAATACAAATGAAAAAAGTATAAGAACTCCGACCAGAGGATTATCATTAAATATTCTTTCTTTTTTAAAATACAAAATATTCTTTCTTTTTTAAAAAAAATTATGACAGATTTATCTCAAATAAGAAGGGATAAATTTTAAATTAGTCATTTTTAAATTTTATTTTTTTGTTTACAAATTAATGGTCTTTCATTTTGAAACTGAAAAATAAATATTGAAAAGGGCAAAAAAATTCTTGGGGTGAGAGAGGCTCGAACTCTCGACCTCAGGATCACTCTCAGCTATGAGACCTACGCGCTAACCAACTGCGCCACCACCCCTTAATTTTAAAGTTTATAATCAACACTTTTAGACATTTAATAAATATTTCAAGTCAAATGAAAATATTAAAATTCCAATTGTGAGAAAAGAATTTCATACTTACCAGATTCTGTATGACCTATATTCACCTTACGTATCACAAATTCACAGTTTTAAATATAAATAGTTATAAACTAGGGGTGAAGGGCATGGTTTTTGTGAACGCAAATATATGGAAAAGTTGAATAAATAATTTTGAGGATAAATTTTATTAAAATTAAAATAATAAGGAATTAAAATATTCATAGAACGATACAAAAAGATAATAATTTTCTATGGAAAGACGAAAAGTTGAAGGGTTTGCATAATTTCATTGGATAATTTAAATTTTATATTAGAGAAATTTTGAAAAAAGATAAATCTTTAGAATGTCTATGTAAATTTTTGAGTATATGTAAATTTTTAGAATGTAGTGAATTTTTGATGAAAATTTCTATTTCATATTTAATAGTATAATATGATTTTCAAATTCTTAATAATAAATTAATAAAGTTATATTTAAAATATTCAGTCATTATAATAATTTTTCAATTAACAACTTTTTATTTAAATAAAATTAATTTATTTATTTCAAAAAAAATAGCATTACTAAAAAAAATTGAAAGATATAATAGAAGTTTTAAAAAGAAATAATTCATTTTTATAGGAAGAAATGCACACCATTGAAAATAAAGAGATCACATTATTATCAATTCATTAAATAATTAAATTTAAGAAATGTTGTAGAAAAAAATTATCTCATGCAGAAAACAACTAAAAATTAAATTTTCTTTTTTTAACTATGGAACTTACTTTATATTATATATACATACATATATATATATATATATTTATTTATTACTATTTCAATTCATTTGTAATTTTAGTTTAATTATTACATGAAGTTTTAATTTTACCTCCCTTAAATAAAAGACTGAAGAAATACAATAAACAAAGATAGATTAGTGAGTTAAACCTTACTAGCTTAGTTCTAGGAAGCAATACTTGGAACAATCATAGTTAATCTTAGAGAGAAGGGGGTATGAAGAGGATTAGGAGAGAAAAAGAGAAGAGAGGAAAAGTGAAATAGGAAAAAGAATAAATATAAGTAATCATCACATGATTATTTTAATAATTGTATGATTGTATCTCATTCTAAATTGTTTTCTAATTAGAGGGAATAATTGGTATGGAGTATATTAAATCTATCTATTATAATATATAAAAGTAAAAGAAAACTTATCAAAATGCTCAAAATTAGAGTTTTTGATGGGTTGACAATGTCTCCCTTTAAGACTCTACACATTTAATATATATAAAAATGACACATCACTTAACTTTTGAATTTTCTAGAAAATCTCTTTATTTTTATTCACTGAAAATAAAATTTTGCATTTTTTCTCATAGTTAATTTGTCATATATGCTATCTTCATTTTATAAAATCATTGAATTTTTTATAAAAAATGGAAAGAAAAAAATTTCGAGACTCAATATCTTGATTTTGATTAGGAGCTCATTTGCTTGGCGAGAGCCTCTTGAATCACTTTAATAATCTCTATTATTACTTATAGACTATGTGGGCAATAAAAAGTATGAGTTTGAGGTGAAGAATTGAGTTTGAGGTGAAGAATTGAGTTTGAGGTGAAGAATTGAGTTTGGGTAAAGTTCCTTTTATGAAGAGGAAAAATAAAAAAGTTACGTATGATAAAGATGCAAAAATAATATAAACCGATAAATGTCATTTTTTATTTAAAAGCTAATCATTAATTAAATGAATAATAAATTAGATTTATATAATAGTATTAGTTTTAAATAATTATATTTTAATTACAAAAATTTATAAAATAATTTAATTTTTAAGATAAGAAATCTTTGTAAAATAAATAAATTCATAAGCAACACCCCAATTTGTAAACTATTATAAATAATTGAGGCAATGATTCGTTTATTTAATTATTTTCTTATGTTTAAATTTGAAAATTTTATTTGTTTATTTATTGTTGATTTTTCTAATGAAATGATTCCCTTGAATTCCCAAAAAATCTATTTTTATATATTTCAATATCGTTTAAAATTGTTGGTTAAAGGATTATTTATTTATCTATTTAAATATTCTCCAAATATTTTCTTGATTTCATTTATTACTATTGTTATTATTTGTGAGTTAGTAGGTGACAATTGTGGAATTAAGATAAGTGAGGGACTCAGTTTTGATTTTATAAATTACTTAATTAAATCAGGTGGGGTATGATTGGGAAATTAACCAAGTGTTGGGACTAGAAGGAATTAGAGAAAGAGATAAAATGGAAAAGGGGGGATTCGGTTCTTCTGCAGAGCTTAACGGGATTGTTCTTACCCAGTTTGAAGCATCATCATTGGACCGAGTTTGAGCCTTCTAGAGGATTTGCTATCTCTTGCGGGTTTGGAGCTGAATGTTGTCACCTCTAGCTGTGGTTGAAAGGATGAGAGAAGGAAAAGATCAGAGAAGGGGAAAGACAGAAACGAGAGTCTGAGAGAACCGAGAGAGTAGGACAGAGAGCAGAGACCGAGAGCTGCGAAATTGAGAGAGTCTTGAACGGGGCCAAGCTAGGAGTGAGCGGGAAGGACTCGAATTAAGATTTGGCAGTTTAAGGTGAGTGGAGTAATTGATTGGCTCCTTCTCTTTCCTTGCTGAATTCATTATCTGCAAGCCTTGTTATACTCTGTTCTTTTTCTTTCCTGTGGGTTCTGCCAGTTCAATCTTTCCCTTCCTGTTCTGGAGCAATAATCTAGAGCTATATTCACTGTTTTTTTGTGATTGTGTGAGGAGATTCATCCTTTATTCGGTTAATTGATTTTTTTTCTGAATTTCTTGCTCCTGTAGTGATGCTTTGTTTTCTTTCGGTTCTTCCTTTCTATTCTGAAAGTTGTTCATTCTTCTGATACTATGAAGCCTTAAATTGATAGTTGATTGCTGTTTTATGTTGGATTTTGGTGATTAGGAGGGTTGATGATTGAATTTTGAAGGAAAGTTTGTCTGCAATTTCGGTTCCTAGAAGCCATCGGAGTTTCCTGTTGTTGCAGTCATGTAGAATAATCAACGAAATAGGATTTGCTGATTGTTTTTAAGTGCGTAGCTTGTTTGAAATATGGTTGTGGATGTGGGAATCTTGAGGTTGAAAGATGATGATTTGCAGCATTCTTTTCCGGTGTTCTTTGAGTTTCTTCAGCAAACCGGACCTAAGTTCAAAATTCTAAGAACTGGTCAAGCTGGGTTGATGTTATAGTTTGAGCTCATACGTTTGTAGTTCAATCACACCCACAGTCCATTATATAACCTGTCACACGATTTCTTGCTTTCTTTCTATTAGGATTGTATGCTTTTCCTTCTGTTAGTTTGGCTTTGAAGTTGGCAGGTGTGTGGTGTTGGACACTGGAGATTCTAAGGACTTGATATGGGATTTGGAACTTGCGTTTTGGAAGCCCCCTTGTTCTGGTTTTATGCTTAACATCATCTTTGATACCATCACTTTAACTGAAAACCCCTTTCCCTGTAAGTATGATAATCTCATGTTTAATCTTTCAGACAGTGGAACCTGCCACGCTTGCCCTGAAAACCAATTTGAAATTTGGGAAGGAATATACATGGGTGATCATTTTGAATCCATAGGATGGTTTTGTCATGGAATTAGCTCCCCTTGTTATGAAGATTAATTTATTGAATTATTCTTTAGTTAAATCCTGCAGAGGATGTGGACTAGACTATTTTAGATGAATCTTGTGAAACTATGAATTTCTCCTCCAGCACATTCTTTGTTTAAATGCATGGTTTAGTTATTTTATTAAACAAGTTTCACTTCAAAGCATCTTATTATTAATCATAGTTTTATACTTTAATATAATTTTTTTTAATAATAATAGCTATTTATTTTGTTTTGCACTATAAGGTCTTCTGTAATAAATTATTACATTATCTTAGATTTAGTTGTAATTCAAATAAAACTAGGAAATTTAATTTCATGTCTCTTTTATAACTACTTGTTCTCCAGGTTATTCGTGATTTAATTTAGTCTATATTTAATGACCTTAAACTCCAGCATGAGAACATAACCATTTCATGTTCATTTGTCACTTTCAACTTATTAGTCTTGACCATGTATTTTGTAAATACTTTGATTCTTAAGAAAACTTGAACTTCTAATTACATGGTATTCAAGCTATTCTAATTTGTAAGTAGTTATATTCTTTTAGTTAAATCTTTATTTAAATATGTTGAAGCTTATGAAACGTTTTCTATAAAAATAATCAACTCTTGTTATCCTAGCTGGTTTTGTTTACACATTAAGTATTTGATTAATTTCTAGATTTCTTAGGCTTGAATCACAAAGTGGAATTCTTCGTGAATCATCTGATTTCTTTTAGAGACTTTGAATTTCACTTATAACTCTCGGATACCTTCAAATGATCGTCATTCGTTTATTCTTTGTTTAAGGATATTTTTTTTTATTGCTTTAAGTCTCCTTTATATCTTGAATTCTTGTTACAGTTACCTGATCTTTGAATTATTCTTAGGTTGATTCCATCTGCAAGGAATGAAATCTCGAACGACTTTTTTGTAATACTGATACCATTGAATTTATTCCCTATTTTTCTAAAAAGATCCATAATTGGATCAAGCATGTAAATGTGCTCAAAAATAATACACATGTGATTTCTTGCATAGTGCTCAGACATCATATTAGTCGGGTTGTGTAACGATCTCAATAATAATTCTAGAATATGGTATCTGTAGGGTTATAGAATGAATCTTTAACTAGAAAGTGCGAGCTAGTTTTAGGTTCTATTGATAACCCTATAAGGTATAGTATTGCCTTAATCCATGAATCTTTGTTACTGGTCAAGTTATAGCTTGGGGATCCTACATGGATCGGGAAGGCATTGGTCAATGATCTATGTGCATGGGTCAAGTTATAAAGTGAGCTCGTATATCTTTACCAAGAGATTTGGCATGGTGAAGAGTTCACTATGTGACTCCTTTGGTATCCGGGGAATCGTTTCTTGAACCTGAGGTGTGTGCGGTAGAAATCGTGATCACTTCTAGAATAATAAGGCTGGTAAAATGTTTTTAAAAGAAAAGTCTTTATGACTTCTTGTTTTATGAAATTTAGATACGTTCTCTGAACGTATTGTTATGAATCTTGTTCTGGATCAAGAAATGAGTTCTAATATATTTCCAAGAAAAAGAAATTTGAGATTTTGATACAGTTAAACATTACTCCCTCGTCGAGCTTCTTATGCTCATTCGCTCTATTTCGTTCCTATCCTTTTTTTTTCCTTTTAGATGAGGCTTGAGACTCTAAGAGATTTTTGAGTAGGAAGGTATTTCTTCTAAAGCATGCTTTCAATGCTAATTATTGTATTTGTTTACTGTTCTGCAACATTTTTGTAAGTTAGTGAGTTAAGCATGAATTCTGTATCCTTGTATTATTTCAAAATGAGAATCAAATTCTTATACTTGTATTTGAAGGTTTTAGTCTAGCGGAAATAACTAAAGTTTAGTCTTAATTTTCACAGATTTTAGAAGCCTTGCGTGTAGGTTAGTCTAATATGTGGCGTATGACACTCTGGACGTTACATTATATATAAAAAATGGCTTAAGTACCAATTTGGTCACTAAACTTACCCCTTTTTTAAATTTAACATCTGAACTTTTAATTCAGTCATTTTAACCGTTTTACTTTGTAAGAATGTTCAATTTGACCATTGAATTTTTAATTGAGTTAATTTAATCATTTTACTTTTTGAAAATGGTCAATTTGATCATCACATTTAGAAGTAATATTTAACCATTTTACTTCTAAGTGTGATTGTCAAATTGACCATTACCACAAAGTAAAATGATTAAATTGATTTAATTAAAAATTTAATGGTCAAATTGATCATTTCCCCAAAATAAAATGGTTAAATTGATTCAATTGGAAGTTCAATGGTTGAATTTAAAATAAAGTACAAGTTTGGTGGCAAAATTGATATTTAAGCCCATAAAAGATACATTATTTTAATTTAATTCACTATATTAATATCTATATATAATTTTTTAAATATGAATATTAAAACAAAAATCCAATTAATCTATTAATTGAAGTTTATTAAACAAAACTTGCAAATTCAAAGTCAAACAAAAGTTCATATAACTCTCTCTTCTTATATTTTGAAATCTTTATTAATAATTATTACTACTACTAATATAGAAAATTAACATATAAATATAAAAAAACTATCATAATCACTGTGCATTGTGCGGGCTTTTCATCTAGTTAAACTAAATTGATATTTTATGGTCATGGTTTTCAATTATTCAATTAATAGAGTATAAAAGGTCACTAAAAATAGTGGAAATTCTAAAAAATATCCAAAATTGAATTGGGCATTTTAATCATACTCGATTTTTAAAAACATTTCAATTAGATAATTTCATTGTATATCCAAATTGGTGTCGAGATCCAATTTGAGAAAAGAGAATAGTTGACTAAATGTAAAAGATCTATCTGCCCTCATTCAGACTACCTTCCTCAAATTCGATAGGAATTCCAACAGGTTTCTTGGAATTCATTCACCCAACGTTCCCCAAACCCTCATTCAAACTACCTTCCCACAACAAGGAAACCCAATGGTTGTTCCTTATTCCTTAGTCCTCTCACAACCCATTTTTTCAAGCTGATGCTGTGGAAATTGTTTACCTCTAGCTTGCCATTGTCGAAGAAGAAGAAGAAGCTAGATCGCTGCAAAAAAGAAAAAGTTAGACTGTTACCTCCTTGACTACAGGTAAGTCCCCTTTCTTGACTACAGGTACGTCCTCTTTGCGTCATTTAAAATTTTTTTTTATCTCTGTGATTTTGCAAATGGTTGTGCTGTGATTGTTCCCCTTTGCATCATTTCTATCATCTTCTTTTTTTTGCTTTTGAATTGGAAATTTTAACTGTCATCTTGTTGTTTTTTGCTTCGGTTTGAACTTTTTTTACTTCAATCATCTTTTTAAATTTTGTTGATAATAATTGAGTGTTAAGCCTATTTGAAGGCATATTTGTGGGATAAACAATTCGGGAAGGTTGGCATTAGACATTTTGGGTTGAAATTGTAGAAGGTCGGGATAATCCCTTCGAAGGTCGGCACAATCTATAGAAGGTCAGGATAATTTATGGAAGGTCAAGATAATATATGGAAGGTTGGCCATTATTATTTCATTATTATTATTATTATTATTATTATTATAAAATTTTAAATATGGAAGGTCGGGATAATCTATAGAGGGACGAGATAGTATTTTGAAGGTCGGGATAATATGTGGAAGGTTGGCCATTCTTATTTTATTATTATCATTATTATAAAATTTTATATATCACTGATAGTCGGGATAATCTATAGAAAGTCGAGATAATCTATAGAAGCTCGGTATAATATATGGAAGTTCGACCATTATTATTTCATTATTATTATTATTATTATTATAAAAATTTAAATACCACTAAAGGTTGGGATAATTTATGGAAGGTCGGAATAATCTATAGAAGGTCGGTATAATATATGGAAGGTCGACCATTATTATTTCATTATTATTATAAAAATTTAAAAATCACTAAGGGTCGGGATAATCTATAGAATGTTAGAATAATATATGGAAGGTCGGAATAGTATACGGAAGGTTGACGTATTATTTTTATAAAATTTTAAATTAAAATTAAAATTTATATTATTAAACTTGAAATTAAATAAAAATTAATTTCATTAAATTTTAAATTAATTAAAAATTTTATTATTATTTTAAGTTAAATATAAATTCTTATTATTATTATTAAATTCTAAATGAAATAAATTGTAACTTAAATAAATAATAAATAATAAATAATATTATGAAAATAATTAAAAATTATTATTATTAAACTATCATTGTATTTTACAATGATTTATAATTATTATACAATGTAGTTTATACTGTTAATGTATAATTGAATTTAATTCTTCAATGTACTTTAATACTTAATATTTTATAATGATTGTCCTAACTTATTTTATTTTATTTATCAATAAAAATACATTGAACTTTATATTAAGAAAGTAAAATAATAATATTATAATGATTCCACCAATGTCTATCTACTAAAAATAATAATAAGTTATAACTATAATATATTTTAAAATTAAAATACTCGGAGTAAAGTTTTATAAATAATAAATTATTATAAATTTATCTGTGAAATAATATGTTTACGATTTAAATAATACTTTTTAATGCGTTAACAAATTGTTTGGAGCCTATTTTATTTATTGTACTTAGTTTAATTTAACGACAATCTAGCTAATTATTTATCTATATTTGCAAAGATATAGACCCTAGTAAAGGGAGATGGTCTTATTGGCATAGTTGTGTTATTCCTTCTGGTAAGATTATGAGTGGTCATTGCAAGTATTCATGGATAGCAGAGGTGATTGACTTGGTCAGGCTCCATGGGATAGAGGAACGAATTAGGAGTGGTCCATTCGGACACTTGTTGGAGCTATCCTGATATGCCGAGCGTTTTTACTCCCGTGCTATATTTTATGTGCTTAGACGGGAGGTTCACTTCCTCGATGCTCGCCCCGGTGAGATGTGATTCCACATCAGAGGTAAATTACATCAATTAGGGCCTCAGGATTATGTCCTGATCACTGGACTACGATTTGGTTCGGTGGATGGGGAGATTATAGGAGGGCAGTTGTTGAGAGATTCTGCACATGATAGGTTATTGTGGCTCGATCCACTGACCCCGACGCAGGCCTTTGCCATGTTTAGTGTGAAGGATGTTGGATCGCTGGATGTTGCTTATGGCATTATCGTCAGATACTGGATCTTGACACGTGAGTCTTCGGTAGTCATTCCATATTACGTGTGGTCCATCATCGAGGATTTGTTAGCGGCTGAGATATTTCCTTGGGGCACCATGGGATGGAGCATGACACAACATTCCTTCTAGCACGTCGTTGAGGATGGGTCTCAGGCGACGAAGAGGCCTACATACGGTAATGTTTGGGTGATATCGGTATGACTTCAAATCTACCATTTTTGTAAATTTTTACGATTTATATTCACCTTTTGATCCTTTATTGATATGTTTTCTATCAATTCGGTGATGGATGTATGCCTACTTCTCGTCCTTACCCCCATATTTGTGCTCTGATGCTCCTCCTGGAGCTTTTAGACCCAACGCTATACGGCATCTAAGGTGCCTTCTTTTTCGGAGGCCGATTTACTCCACTTCCAAAGTCCAATGGCATGGTCTGTTAGATAGGGAAAGCAATTAACCTTTCCATTTGTATTTTTTTTCTTTTACTTTTTAAAAATAAGATGTTCATCAAACTAAATTACGACTTACACAGGCATCTGCTTCATCAACATACATTGAGCTAGATGAGCAGGGTCTGTAGATGCCTTATTGGATTGATTTTGACGACCTCCTGTATATTCCACCTGTTTGTTGGGGGGCTTCGAAGCCCAACTCATTTTGGCAGGTCATTCGACGACAGCCACTCTACTCTGCGATTATGGAGGTTGGTCTAATGATATTTGAATTAGTAAATTGTAAATTAAATAGAGATGATTTATTGTGTCTAATGTTTTATATTTGTTTTATTTTTAGTCACCTGCTTTGAGAATTGGGGATGCTGAGATCCCAAGGGACGAGGAGGAGTATTTTGAGGAGCGACGTCCATCCCCTGAGAGATCGAAGGGTCATGGGCGAAGGAGGACCGCAACCAGGTATGTATCTCGTCATATTTGTTAAAATCAAGCATTCAATATGTATATTTATTATAATTTATGTTTAAAATTATAGTATGCTCTCGAGAGCATTGAGAGGCCCTGTCGTCCTACTTCTACCGGCGACGACATCATGACCCAGCTCAGGACTCTATTGGTCCAACTCAGGACTCTATTGGTAGAGTTTAAGGAGTGGGCCCATGGTCAAATTATCGAGCATGTTGATGCGCGCTTGTGGAGTAGCATAAATGGGTGAGTGCTCAATTGGAGCAGCAGGAGCAACTAGCCCTGGCTCAGCATATGGCTGTCCTCCAGCGATTGCATGAGTTAGAACGTCGACAAAGCTTGGGGTAGGGTGATCAGATGTCTACTTGTTTGCATCAGGTTAGTGTATGCTCTACAATTTGAATTAGTTAATTATTGATTATATTCTAATCATATTTATTTTCTTTGAAACTAGCCATAGCAGATAACGAGTCATGGGCAAGATGTAGATCCACCAGCTCCGTTTGTGGTCGACTCTTACCTCTCAGGTTAGTTGGTTTTTGTAAATGAATGTTAAATAGTTAGTGACCAAAAGGGCTTGGCAAAGAAGCCCATCTTCCTTTTGCAAGACTGTTTTTCCCTTTAGCACCAGATAGGATTATCCGTCGCTTTTATCTCAACTTTTGTCAAAGCCTTCCACAATAGGCTGTTCTAGTTGCACGGTGTGTGACTCTCATCTAATATCAAAATGCTAGGCATCACAAGGAGAAATTTTCTGAACTTCTTTACCTACTGCCCCTTCCTACTCTCACCAGATAAGTCCGCATCATTTAAATTATAAAACGGGATATTGACTTTCCATCTCTTCAATTCGTCAGCCCAAGCATGGAGCATGGTAATAGGAGTTATAATTACTGGATGGCAAGTTGAAAACACTTTCATGGATGTTACGAGGGCAACTATAGCTCCATGTCGAGCAATATTATCTTGGTATGGGGAAAAGTTTCTTGATTATTGTTTTCCTCATGGCATTCGTGAAAGTGCTTCCAAGTTGTCTTCTTGTAATTATGGCTCCTATTGCTACGCTCCATGCTTAGGCTAATAAGCTGAAGAGATGGAAAGTCAATATCCCGTTTTACAATTTAAATGATGCAAACTTGTCTGGTGAAAGTATGAAGGGGCAGCAGGTAGAGAAGTTCAAAAAAATTCTCCTTGAGATGCCTGGCATTTTGATACTTGATGAGGTCGCGCAACCAGAATAGCCTATTGTGGAAGGCTTTGACAAAAGTAGAGACAAAAGCGACGGATAATCCTATCTAGTGCTAAAGGAAAAAGCAGTCTTGCATGGACTTCTTTGACAAGCCCGATTGGTCACTAACTACTGAACATTTTTTGTGCCTAACACCCTGACGCAGTACGAGTAGATGTGCAAGATTAGGATTGTTCAATAATTTTACTTCTTTTATTAGATAGAATTTTATTTAGAAACTTGTTTTATTTTTTTATTGTTTTC
>JAOXNR010054233.1:0-12890 GCA_028571225.1 Parsonsia alboflavescens | reverse complement strand
ACATGACTTCACCATGGACTGAGGCAATTTCGGGGATGCCTACGTCGTTTTGAATGCCCTTTCGGCCTGTTTTTTTTTTGTAGGGTTATTATGGGCAAGAAAAACTGAAAATGGGCCTAAGATTGGTTGGCCAGTTCGAAACGGCCCGATGGAAAAAAAGCAACACTTCGCCAAGGATTGAGGAACTTTTGTACCATATGGGTTCGTTTTGAACGTCTTTTGGGCTTGTTTTATGTTTCGAGTTATTTTGGGCCAGAACAACTCAAAATGGGCCCAAATTTGGCTGGCCGATTGGAAACTGCCCGGTGGGTAGAGTGCATCACTTCACCATGGACTGAGGAAGTTTCGTGCCAGCCGGAATAGTTTTGAACATGTTTTGTCCCTATTTTATGTTTAGGGTTATTTTGGGCCAGAAAAACTCGGAATGGGCCCAAATATGGCTGGCCGATTGGAAACAGCCCGATTTGCAGAATGCATCACTTCGCCATGGACTGAGGCAGTGTCGGGGCATCCGGAATCGTTTTGAATATCTTTTGTCCCCGTTTTCTGTTTAGGGTTATTTTGGGCCAGAAGAACTAGAAATGGGCCAGAATTCGGCTGGCCGATTGGAAACGACGCGATGGGGAAAATGCATCACTTAGCCATGGACTGAGGCACATTTGAGCCATCCAGGATAGTTTTGAACGTCTTTTGGGCCTGTTTTATGTTTTGAGTTATTTTGGGCAAAAAGAACTCGAAATGGGCCCAAATTTGGCTGGCCGACTAGAAATTATTCGATGGGCAAAACACATGACTTCACCACGAACTGAGGCAATTTCAGGGACGTCGGGATCGTTTGAACTCGGAATGGGCCCAAATTTGACTGGCTGATTGCAAATGATCCGATGGGCAAAACACATCACTTCACCCTGGACTGAGGTATTTTCTGGGACACAGGGATAGTTTTGAACCCCTTTTGTGCCTATTTTTTGTGTAGGGTTAATTTGGGCCATAAAAACTCGGAATGGGCTCAAATTCGGTTGGCCCATTGGAAATGGCCCGATGGGAAAATAGCATCACTACGCCAGGGTTTGTAGCACTTTCGGACCATACGGGATCGTTTTGAACGTCTTTTGGGCTTGTTTTATGTTTAGTGTTATTTTGGGGTAGAAGTACTCGGATTGGGCCCAAATTTGGCTGGTTGATTGGAAACGGCCCGATGGGAAAAATGCATCACTTCCCCATGGATTGAGGCAGTTTTGTGCCAGCCGGAATCGTTTTGAACGGCTTTTGTCACTGGTTTATGTTTAGGGTTATTTTGGACAAGAAGAACTCGAAATGGGCCCAAATTTGGCTGGCCGATTGGAAACGGCCCGATGGGCAGAATGCACCACCTCGCCATGGACTGAGGCAGTTTCGGGCCAGCCGGAATCGTTTTGAACGTCTTTTGTCCCTGTTTTCTGCATAAGGTTATTTTAGGCCAGAAGAACTAGGAATTAGCCCAAATTTGGCTGGCCGATTGGAAATGGCCCGATATTCAGAGTGCATCACTTCGCCATGGACTGAGGCACATTCGGGCCTGCCGGAATCATTTTGAACGTCTGTTGTCCCTTTTTTATGTTTAGGGTTATTTTGGGCCAGAAGAACTACGAATGCGCCCAAATTTGGCTTGAGGCACTTTCGGACCATACGAGATCGTTTTGAATGTCTTTTGGGCTTGTTTTATGTTTAGAGTTATTTTGGGGCAGAAGAACTCAAAATGGGCGCAAATTTGGCTGGCCAATTGGAAATGATCCGATGGGCAAAACACATCACTTCACCACGGACTGTGGATATTTTGGGCATGCCGAGATCGTTTTGACGGCCCTTCTGTCGGTTTTTTTATTCATTTTATTTTGGTCTAGAAGAACACGAAATGGGCACAAATTTGCTTGGCCGATTGGAAATGATTCGATGGGCAAAACACATCACTGGAACACGGATTGTGAATATTTTGGGGATGCCGAGTTCGTTTTGACGACCCTTTGTGTCTGTTTTTTGAGTAATTTTATTTTGGGCCAGACGAACTCATAATGGGCACAAATTTGACTGGCCAATTTTAAATGATTCGATGGGCAAAACCCATCACTTCACCATGGACTGCGGCAATTTCGGGGATGCCTGCATCATTTTGAATGCCCTTTGGGCCTGTTTTTTTTGTAGGGTTATTTTGGGCCAAAAAAACTCGGAATGGGCCTAAGAATGGTTGGCCAGTTCGAAACGGCCCGATGGAAAAAATGCATCACTTCGCCAGGGATTGAGGCACTTTCGGACCATACGGGATCGTTTTGAACGTCTTTTGGGCCTGTTTTATGTTTAGAGTTATTTTGGGCCAGAAAACTCAAAATGGGCCCAAATTTGGCTGGCCCATTGGAAACTGCCCGGTGCGTAGAGTGAATCACTTTGCCGTGGACTGAGGAAGTTTCGTGCTAGCCGGAATCGTTTTGAATGTCTTTTGCCCCTATTTTTTGTTTAGAGTTATTTTGGGCCAGAAGAACTCGGAATGGGCCCAAATTTGGTTGGCCGATTGGAAATGGCCCGATGGGAAGAATGCATCACTTCGCCATGGACTGAGGCAGTTTTGGGGCTGCCGGAATCGTTCTGAACGTCTTTTGTCCCTGTTTTCTGTTTAGGGTTATTTTGGGCCAGAAGAACTAGGAATGGGCAAAAATTTATCTGGCTGATTGGAAACGGCGCGATGGGCAAAATGCATCACTTAGCCATGGACAGAGGCACATTCGAGCCATCCAGGATCGTTTTGAACGTCTTTTGGGCCTATTTTATATTTTGAGTTATTTTGGGAAAAAAAACTCGAAATGGGCCCAAATTTGGTTGGCCGATTTGAAATTATCCGATGGGCAAAACACATAACTTCACCACGGACTGAGGCAATTTCAGGGATGCCGGGATCGATTTGAAGGCCCTTTGGATCTGGTTTTTGAGTAATTATATTTTGGCCTAGAAGAACTCGGAATGGGCCCAAATTTGACTGGCTGATTGGAAATGATCCGATTGGCAAAACACATCACTTCACCATGGACTGAGGTATTTTCAGGGATGCCGGCATAGTTTTCAACGCCTTTTGGGCGTATTTTATGTGTAGGGTTAATTTGGGCCATAAAAACTCGAAATGGGTCCAAATTTGGTTGTCCGTTTGGAAATGGCCCGATGGGAAAATCGCATCACTACGCCAGGGATTGTGGCACTTTCGGACCATACGGGGATCGTTTTGAACACCTTTTGGGCCTGTTTTATGTTTTGTGTTATTTTGGGGCAGATGTACTCGGAATGGGCTCAAATTTGGCTGGTTGATTGGAAACGGCCCGGTGGGCAAAGTGCATCACTTCGCCATGGATTGAGGCAGTTTTGGGCCAGCCAGAACGGTTTTGAACGTCTTTTGTCCCTGTTTTATGTTTAGGGTTATTTTGGGCCAGAAGAACTCAGAATGGGCCCAAATTTGGCTAGCCGATTGGAAATGGCCCGATGGGCAGAATGCATCAATACCCCATGGACTAAGGCAGTTTCGGGGCAGGCGGAATCGTTTTGAACGTGTTTTGTCCCTATTTTCTGTTTAGGGTTCTTATGGGCCAGAAGAACTAGGAATGGGCCCAAATTGGAAACTGCCCGATGGGCGGAATGCATCACTTCACCATGGACTAAGGCACATTCAGGCCTGCCGAAATCGTTTTGAACGTCTTTTGTCCCTTTTTTATGTTTATGGTTATTTTGGGACACAAGAATTACAAATGCGCCCCAATTTGGCTGGCCGATTGGAAATGACCCGATGGGCAGAATTCATCACTTTGCCATGGATTGAGGCACATTCGAGCAATCCAGGATCGTTTTGAACGTCTTTTGGGCCAGTTTTGTGTTTCGAGTTATTTTGGGCCAAAAGAACTCAGAATGGGCCCAAATTTGGCTGGCCAATTGGAAATGATCCGATGGGCAAAATAGATCACTTCACCACGGACTGTGGACATTTCGGGTATGCCGAGATCGTTTTGATGGCCCTTTGGGTCTGTTTTTTGATTAATTTTATTTTGGGCCAGAAGAACTCGGAATGGGCACAAATTTGCTTGGCCGATTGGAAATGATTCGATGGGCAAAACACATCACTTCACCACGGATATTGGATATTTAGGGGATGCCGAGATCACTTTGACGGCCCTTTGGGTCTATTTTTTGAGTAATTTTATTTTGGGCTAGAAGAACTCAAAATGGGCACAAATTTGACTGGCATATTGGAAATGATTCGATGGGCAAAACCCATCACTTCAACATGGACTGAGGCAATATTGGGGATGCCTGCATCGCTTTGAACGGTGTTTGGGCCACAAAACCTCAGAATGGGCCTAATATTGGTTGGCCAGTTCGAAATGGCCCGATGGAAAATATGCATCACTTCGCCAGGGATGCAGGCACTTTCGGACCATACGGGATCGTTTTAAATGTCTTTTGGGCTTGTTTTATGTTTAGAGTTGTTTTGGGCCAGAAGAACTCAAAATGGGCCCAAATTTGGCTGGCCGATTGGAAACTGCCCGGTGGGTAGATTGCATCACTTCGCCATGGACTGAGGAAGCTTCGTGCCAACCAGAATCGTTTTGTACGTCTTTTGTCACTATTTTATGTTTAGGGTTATTTTTGGCCAAAAGAACTCGGAATGGGCCCAAATTTAGCTGGCCGATTGGAAACGGCCCGATGGGCAGAATGCATCACTTCGCCCTGGACTGAGGCAGTTTCGGGGCAGCTGGAATCGTTTGAACATGTTTTGTCCCTGTTTTCTGTTTAGGTTATTTTTGGCCAGAAGAACTAGGAATGGGCCAAATTTTGGCTGGCCAATTGGAAACGGCGTGATGGGCAAAATGCATCATTTAGCCATGGACTGAGGCACATTCAAGCCATCCAGGATCGTTTTGAACTTCTTTTGGGCCTGTTTTATGTTTTCAGTTATTTTGGGCAAAAAGAACTCGCAATGGGCCCAAATTTGGCTGGCCGATTTGAAATTATCCAATGGGCAAAACACATCACTTCACCACGAACTGAGGCAATTTCAGGGATGTCGGGATCATTTTGAAGGACCTTTGGATCTGGTTTTTGAGTAATTATATTTTGGGCTAGAAGAACTCGGAATGGGCCCAAATTTGACTGGCTGATTGGAAATGATCCGATGGGAAAAACACATCACTTCACCATGGTCTGAGGTTTTTTCAGGGACGCCGAATTAGTTTTGAATGCCTCTTGGGCCTATTTTTTGTGTAGTTTTAATTTGGGCCATAAAAACTCAGAATGGGCCCAAACTTGGTTGGCCGATTGGAAATGGCCCGATGGGAAAATCACATCACTAGGCCAGGGATTGTGGCACTTTCGGACCATACGGGATCGTTTTGAACTTTTTTTGGGCCTATTTTATGTTCAGTGTTATTTTGGGGTAGAAGTACTCGGAATGGGCCCAAATTTGGTTGGTTGATTGGAAACGGCCCGATGGGCAAAATGCATCACTTCGCCATCGATTGTTGCAGTTTTGTGCCAACCGGAATAGTTTTGAACGTCTTTTGTCCCTATTTTATGTTTAGGGTTATTTTGGGCCAGAAAAACTCGAAATGGGCCCAAATTTAGTTGGCCGATTGGAAACGGCCCGATGGGCAGAATGCACCACTTCGCCGTGGACTGAGGCATTTTCGGGCCAGCCGGAATCGTTTTGAACATCTTTTGTCCCTGATTTCTGCTTAGGGTTATTTTAGGCCAGAAGAACTAGGAATGAGCCCAAATTTCGCTGGCCAATTGGAAACGGCCCGATGTTTAGAGGGCATCACTTCGCCATGCACTGAGACACATTCGGGCCTGCCGAAATCGTTTTGAACGTCTTTTGTCCCTTTTTTATGTTTATGGTTATTTTTGGCCACAAGAACTATGAATGCGCCCAAATTTGGTAGGCCGATTGGAAACGGCCCGAAGGGCAGAATTCATCACTTAGCCATGGATTGAGGCACATTCGACCCATCCAGGATCGTTTTGAAGGTCTTTTGGGCTTGTTTTATGTTTTGAGTTATTTTGGGCCAAAAGAACTCAGAATGGGCCCAAATTTGGCTGGCCAATTGGAAATGATCCCATGGGAAAAACAGATCACTTAACCACGGACTGTGGATATTTAAGGGATGCCGAGATCGTTTTGACGGCCCTTTGGGTCTGTTTTTTGATTAATTTTATTTTATTCTAGAAGAACTCGGAATGGGAACAAATTTGCTTGGCCGATTGGAAATGATTCGATGGGCAAAACACATCACTTCACCATGGATTGGGGATATTTCGGGGATGCCGAGATTGTTTTGACTGCCCTTTGGGACTTTTTTTTCAGTAATTTTATTTTGGGCTAGAAGAACTCAGAATGGGCAAAAATTGGACTGCCCGATTGGAAATGATTCGATGGGCAAAACCCATCACTTTACCATGGACTGAGGCAATTTCGGGGACGCCTGCATCGTTTTGAATGCCCTTTGGGCCTGTTTTTTCTTGTTGGGTTATTTTGGGCCCAAAAAAATCGGAACGGGCCTAAGATTGGTTGGCCAATTCGAAACGGCCCTATGGAAAAAAGGCATCACTTCGCCAGGGATTGAGGCACTTTTGGATCATACGGGATCGTTTTGAATGTCTTTTGGGCCTGTTTTATGTTTAGAGTTATTTTGGGCCAGAAGAACTCAAAATTAGGCTGGCCGATTGGAAACTGCCCGGTGGGTAGAGAGAATCACTTCACCGTGGACTGACGAAGTTTCGTGCCAGTCGGAATCGTTTTGAATGACTTTTGTCCCTATTTTTTGTTTAGGGTTATTTTGGGCCAGAAGAACTCGGAATGGGCCCAAATTTGGTTGGCCGATTGGAAACGGCCCGATGGGCAGAATGCATCACTTCGTCATGGACTAAGGTAGTTTTGGGGCTGCCGGAATCGTTTTGAACATCTTTTGTCCCTGTTTTCTGTGTAGGGTTATTTTGGTCCAGGAGAACTAGGAATTAGCCAAAATTTGGCTGGTCGATTGGAAACGGCGCGATGGGCAAAATGCATCACTTAGCCATGGACTGAGGCACATTCGAGCCATCCAGGATCGTTATGAACGTCTTCTGGGCCTGTTTTATGTTTTGAATTATTTTGGGCAAAAAGAACTCGGAATGGGCCCAAATTTGGCCGGCTGATTTGAAAATATCCGATGGACAAAACATATAACTTCACCACGGACTAAGGTAATTTCAGGGACGTCGGGATCGTTTTGAAGGCCCTTTGGATTTGGCTTTTGAGTATTTATATTTTGGGCTAGAAGAACTCGGAATGGGCAAAAATTTGACTGGCTGATTGGAAATGATCCGATGGACAAAACACATTACTTGACCATGGACTGAGGTATTTTCAGGGACGCCGGGATAGTTTTGAACACCTTTTGGGCCTATTTTTTGTGTAGGGTTAATTTGGGCCATAAAAACTCGGAATGGGCCAAAATTTGGTTGGCCGATTGGAAATGGCCGGATAGGAAAATCAATCACTTCGCCAGGGATTGTGGCTCATTCAAACCATCCAGGATCGTTTTGAACGTCTTTTGGGCCTGTTTTATGTTTTGAGTTATTCTGTGCAAAAAGAACTCAGAATGGGCCCAAATTTAGCTGGCCAATTGGAAATGATCCGATGGGCAAAACACATCACTTCACCACGGACTGTGGATATTTCGGGGACGCCGAGATCGTTTTGACGGCCCTTCGGGTCTGTTTTTTGAGTAATTTTATTTTGGGCTAGAAGAACTCGAAATGGGCACAAATTTTCTTGATCTTTTGGAATTGATTCGATGGGCAAAACACATCACTTCACCAGGGATTGAGGAACTTTCGGACCATACGGGATCGTTTTGAACATCTTTTGGCCTATTTTATGTTTAGAGTTATTTTGGGCCAGAAAAACTCAAAATGGGCCCAAATTAGGCTGGCCGATTGGAAACTGCCCGGTTGGCAGAGCACATCACTTTACCATGGACTGAGGATGTTTCGTGCCAGCCGGAACTGTTTTGAACGTCTTTTGTCCCTATTTTCTGTTTAGGGTTATTTTGGGATAGAAGAACTAGGAATGAGCCCAAATTTGGCAGGCCGATTGGAAATTATCCGATGGGCAAATCACAAAACTTTACCACGGACTGAGGAAATTTCAGGGACGCCGGGATCGTTTTGAAGGCCCTTTGGATTTGGTTTTTGAGTAATGATATTTTGCGCTAGAAGAACTCAGAATGGGCCCAAATTTGACTGGCCGATTGGAAATGATCCGATGGGCAAAACACATCACTTCACCATGGACTAAGGTAATTTCAGGGATGCCAGGATCTTTTTGAACGCCTTTTGGGCCTATTTTTTGTGTAGGGTTAATTTGGACCGTAAAAACTCGGAATGGGCCCAAATTTGGTTGGCCGATTTGAAATGGCCAAATGGGAAAAGCGAATCACTTTGCCAGAGATTGTGGCACATTCGAACTATCCAGGATCGTTTTGAACGTCTTTTGGGCCTATTTTATGTTTTGAGTTATTTTGGGCCAAAAGAACTCAGAATAGGCGCAAATTTGGCTGGCCAATTGGAAATGATCTGATTGGCAAAACACATCACTTCGCCACGGACTGTGGATATTTCGAGGATGCCGAGATCATTTTGACGTCCCTTTGGGTCTGTTTTTTGATTAATTTTATTTTGGGCTAGAAAAACTCGAAATGGGCACAAATTTGCTTGCCCGATTGGAAATCATTCGATGGGCAAAACACATCAGTTCACCACGAACAATGGATATTTCGGGGTCGCCGAGATCGTTTTTATGGTCCTTCGAGTCTGTTTTCTGAGTAATTTTATTTTGGGCTAGAAGAACTCGGAATCGGCACAAATTACCTTGGCCGATTGGAAATGCTTCGATGGGCAAAACACATCACTTCACCATGGACTGAGGCAATTTCGAGGACGCCTGCATTGTTTTGAACGCCCTTTGGGCCTGTTTTTTTTGTAGGGTTATTTTGGGCCAGAGAAACTCGGAATGGGCCTAAATTTTGTTGGCCAATTGGAAACGGCCAGATGCAAAAAATGCATCACTTCGCCAGGGATTGAGGCACTTTCAAACCATACGGGATCGTTTTGAACATCTTTTGGCCTGTTTTATGTTTAGAGTTATTTTGGGCCAGAAGAACTCAAAATGGGCCCAAATTTGGCTAGCCGATTCGAAACGGCCCGATGGGCAGAATACATCACTTCGCCATGAACTCAGGCAGTTTCGGGCCTGCCAGAATTATTTTGAACTTCTTTTGTCCCTGTTTTCTGTTTAGGGTTATTTTAGGCCAGAAGAACTTGGAATGAGCCCAAATTTGGCTGGCCGATTGGAAATGTCCCGATGTTCAGAGTGCTTCACTTCGCCATGGACTAAGGCACATTCGGGCCTGCCGGAATCGTTTTAAACGTCTTTTGTCCCCTTTTTATGTTTAGGGTTATTTCGGGCCAGAAGAACTCCGAATGCGCCCAAATTTGGTTGGCCGATTGGAAACGGCCCGATGGATTAAGTGTATCTTTTAGCCATGGATTAAGGCACATTCGAACCATCTAGGATCTTTTTGAACGTCTATTGGGCCAGTTTTATGTTTTGAGTTATTTTGGGCCAAAAGAACCCAGAATGGGCCCAAATTTGGCTTGCCAATTTGAAATGATCCAACGGGAAAAACACATCACTTCGCCACGGACTGTGGATATTTCGGGGACGCCGAGATAGTTTTGAAGGCCCTTTTGGTCTATTTTTTGATTAATTTTATTTGGGGCACAAATTTGTTTGGCCAATTGGAAATGATTCGATGGGCAAAACACATCAGTTCACCACGGACTGTGGATATTTTGGGGACGCCAAGATCGGCAATTTTGGGGACGCCCGCATCGTTTTGAAAGCCCTTTGGGCCTGTTTTTTTTGTAAGGTTATTTTGGGTAAGAAAAACTTGGAATGGGCCCAAATTTGGTGGGCCGATTGGAAACGGCCCGATGGGAGAAACCCATCACTTGTTTTATGTTTAGAGTTATTTTGGGCAGGAAACACTCAAAATGGGCACAAATTTGACTGGCCGATTGGAAATGATTCGATGGGCAAAACACATGACTTCACCATGGACTGAGGCAATTTCGGGGATGCCTGCATTGTTTTGAACGCCCTTAGGGCCTGTTTTCTTTGTAGGGTTATTTTGGGCGAAGAAAACTCGGAATGGGCCTAAGATTGGTTGGCCAATTCGAAATGGCCCTATGGAAAAAACGCATCACTTCGCCAGGGATTGAGGCACTTTCGGACCATACGGGATCGTTTTGAACGTCTTTTGGGCCTATTTTATGTTTAGAGTTATTTTGGGCTAGAAGAACTCAAAATGGGCCCAAATTTTGGGTGGCCGATTGGAAATGGCCGGATGTGGCTCATTCAAACCATCCAGGATCGTTTTGAATGTCTTTTGGGCCTGTTTTATGTTTTGAGTTATTTTGGGCCAAAACAACTCAAAATGGGCCCAAATTTGGCTGGCCAATTGGAAATGATCCGAAGGGCAAAACACATCACTTCACCATGGACTGTGGATATTTCGGGGACTCCGAGATCGGTTTGACGGCCCTTTGGGTTTGTTTTTGGCTTAATTTTGTTTTAGGCTAGAAAAACTCGGAATGGGCACAAATTTGCTTGGCCGATTGGAAATGATTCGATGGGCAAAACACATCAGTTCACCATGGACTGTGGATATTTTGAGGACGCCGAGATCGTTTTGACGGCCCTTCGGGTCTGTTTTTTGAGTAATTTTATTTTGGGCTTGAAGAACTCATAATGGGCACAAATTTGCTTGGCCTTTTGAAAATGATTCGATGGGCAAAACACATCACTTCGCCAGGGATTGAGGCATTTTCGAACCATACGGGATCGTTTTGAACATCTTTTGGCAAGTTTTATGTTTAGAGTTATTTTGGGCCAGAAAAACTCAAAATGGGCCCAAATTAGGCTGGCCGATTGGAAACTGCCCGGTGGGTAGAGTGCATCACTTTGCCATGGACTGAGGAAGTTTCCTGCCAGCCGGACTAGTTTTGAACTACTTTTGTCCCTATTTTATGTTTAGGGTTATTTTGGGCCAGAAGAACTCAAATGGGCCCAAATTTGGCTGGCCGATTGGAAACTGCCCGGTGGTCAGAGTGCATCACTTCGCCATGGACTGAGGAAGTTTCGTGCCAGTTGAAATTGTTTTGAACATCTTTTGCTCCTATTTTATGTTTAGGGTTATTTTGGGCCAGAAGAACTTGGAATGGGTCCAAATTTGGCTAGTCGATTGGAAACGACCCGATGGGCAGAATGCAACACTTCGCTATCGACTGAGGTAGGCTCGGGCCAGCCGAAATCGTTTGGAACGTCTTTTGTCCATGTTTTCTGTTTAGGGTTATTTTTGGCCAGAAGAACTAGGAATGAGCCAAAATTTGGCTGGCCGATTGGAAACGGCCCGATGTTCAGGGTGCATCACTTCGCCATGGATTGAGGCACATTCGGGCCTGACGGAATCGTTTTGAACATATTTTGTCGCTTTTTTATGTTTTGGGTTATTTTGGGCCAAAAGAACTATGAATGCGTCCAAATTTAGCTGGCCGATTGGAAACGGCCTGATGGGCAGAATGCATCACTTAGCCATGGACATAGGCACATTCGAACCATCCAAGATCGTTTTGAACGTCTTTTGGGCCTGTTTTATGTTTTGAGTTATTTTGGGCCAAAAGAACTCAGAATGGGCCCAAATTTGGCTAGCCAATTTGAAATGATCCGACGGGAAAAACACATCACTTCACCATGGACTGTGGATATTTCATTGACGCCGAGATCATTTTGACGGCCCTTTGGGTATGTTTTTTGAGTAATTTTATTTTGGGCTAGAAGAACTCGGAATGGGCACAAATTTGCTTGGCCAATGGGAAATGATTCGATGGGCAAAACACATCACTTCACCATGGACTGAGGCAATTTCGGGGACGCCCATATCGTTTTGAATGCCCTTTGGGCCTGTTTTTTTTGTAGGGTTATTTTGGGCAAGAAAAACTTTGAATGGGCCCAAATTTGGTGGGCCGATTGGAAACGGCCCGATGGGAGAAACCCATTACTTCGCCAGAGATTGAGGCACTATCGGACCATACGGGATCGTTTTGAACGTCTTTTGGGCCGGTTTTTTGTTTAGAGTAAATTTTTGCCAGAAGAACTCAAAATCCGCCCAAATTTGGCTCGCCGATTGGAAACTGCCCGATGGGCAGAGTGCATCACTTCGCCATGGACTGAGGACGTGTCGTGCGAGCCGGAATTGCTTTAAACGTCTTTTGTCCCTATTTTATGTTTAGGGTTATTTTTTGGCCAAAAGAACTCGGAATGGGCCCAAATTTGTCTCGCCGATTGGAAACGGCCCAATGGACAGAATGCATCACTTCAACATGGATGAGGGGAATTTCGGGGATGCATGCATCGTTTTGAACGCCCTTTGGGCCTGATTTTTTAGTAGGGTTATTTTGGCCAGAAAAACTCGGATTTGGCCTAAATTTGGTTGGCCAATTGGAAATGGCCCGATGCAAAAAACGCATCCCTTCACCCGGGATTGAGGCACATTCGGAGCATACGGGATCATTTTGAACATCTTTTGGGCATGTTTTATGTTTAGAGTTATTTTTGGCCAGAAGAACTCAAAATGGGCCCAAATTTGGCCGGCCGATTGGAAACTGCCCGGTTGGCAGAGTGCGTCACTTCGCCATGGACTAAGGAAGTTTCGTGCCCGCCGGAATTGTTTTGAACCTCTTTTGCTCCTATTTTATGTTTAGGGTTATTTTGGGCCAGA
>JAOXNR010054232.1:0-12891 GCA_028571225.1 Parsonsia alboflavescens | reverse complement strand
CTTATAGCTTCAGCAGCTCTAGAAATGTAATTGGCTATATTATCATCTTCACCATCTATGTATCTTTTGGTTTCTTCATCAATATTTTGCCAAAATCTAAGGATACTATTGACTAGACTTCGTTCTAGAAATCCTTTAGTTATTTCAAAATCTATTTTATTAACAGATATGGCTATCCATAAAGATGTTTCCCATTTATCTATTGCTTCTTCAGTGTTTTTAACACAATCTAAATCCAAATAAACTCCAAATGGATTAATTGGTTCATTTTTAATATCTCCTAGAGGTGTTTTGTTCATTGTAGCTTGAACTCCTGCATAACCTCTTGTAGACTTGTGAAAACTGGTTCTTCTTGTCGTAGGTTGACCACCACTGGTGCTAGGTATATCATTTATGTTTGGGTTCCATTCAGTTTTCGTTGCATAATTGGGCTTGATATTTATAAAATTATCTTCTTGAAGAGTTAAATCTCCAATCTGTGTAATTAAATTATCTACTTCAAAATTTTCATTTTCTGAATCTGAGTTTATCATTTTAGATTATTTCCACCATATCCTTCTGGTATTTTCATTTTTTCTAAGTGTCTTTTAATCTAACTTTTATCGCCTATCATACTTTTTTCTGGGTTTTTATCAAGTTTTTCATTGATATCTTTTAATTCTTTTAATATCTTTTCTCCAAAATAAATTATCGTTTTTTGTATTTCTATTAAATCTCTTTCTATCTTAAATGGACTATCTTCTAATTTTTGGTACTTATCCATTTAAATGTTCTTCTCTATAATGCTTAGTTAGTTTTTTATGTTTCTTTATTAATTTAAGTTTATGTTTTACTCCTAAAATGATAAGGTCATCTATTTTTTCTTGAATTATTGAGGATGTTTCAGTAGGTAAACTGATCAAAACTCTCAATATCTTTGTTCTTGTTTACAATCTTTTATGCTTCTGTCTAGGCTATTTATTTTAGCAAGAATCTTGTCACACACTTCACAATCCAGTATTCAGATCTATATCCCCAACTACTATCATCCACTGTTGGTTCATCATTAATTAATTGGTTAAAATCTATGTTTATATTAGGAACTTCTTGATCATTTTCCAAGTTTTCTGAATTATCTACAAAATTTTCTAAATTAACTTCCTCACCCCCTTGATTTGGGTATCTATTATGATCAGTAAAGAAAATATCTAAATTTTCATCATGTACTTCTATATTTAACTCGACATTATCGTTTCCAAAACAGTGTTTTTAAAACATCTATATAAAATACCTTCAAAATATTTTTATAAAATAAAACTTACAAATATAGAAGGCTTTAAACTTCTTCAATTTTTATTCAAAATTTCGTGCTTACAAAGAGGAAAGAAATTAAAAAGGCTTTTAGGAGGTTTTCAGTAATGAAAAGTGCGCGGTTAATAAGCTACGCTCTCCGCTTACAAAGAGTCCTATTTAAGCAGATTTTTAGCGGACTTCAAAATGATTCTTTTGAGTTCGGAATAGTACATTCAAATAATTCTATCTACTTTCCAAAAAGTGAAGTACAATTATTGCAAATAAAACAAATGCCCTTTCTAAAGTTGACCACCGACTTTAATAAAGTTGTCTGCCATGTTCAATTATTTTGGTCAGCTGTCTCCTTATCCTTTTAGATGATGTGACATCACTTTTGTCTTCAACTTGGTACTCAAGTCTTCAAATGGTTTCTCCTACCGAATTTTCATCCTCTAATTCCTTCAAATGCTTCAAATAATGTCATGCCAGACTTTTCTTCAATTTCAAAGGCCTTTTGTCCGTTTATTCTTAGTGCTTCCAAATTCCTTGCAGTCTTGTAATTCCATGTGCTTCAATTCTTCAAAAGCTATTCCTTCGTCTAATCAACTGGTAATAATGGATCCTTGTGATTCTTTTCCCGGTCAAATTGTTCAACTTGAATAAGAGTGCGAATCGGAGCAAAAATTGCTTTCAAATAATCCATCAAAGATTGATCTTCTTTGAGGATGTCAAAAAATGGTGTGACTAATCTTCCGTAAGGAGGAATGAATACTTTAACATTTTTATCATAGTAAACTAAATTAACACACCACATGTCTATTGGGTGATCAACAATTGCTGAAATTCTAATTTTTCGCCAATGGAATGAACTTGTTCTGGAAATATCTGAGTATTGCCTTGAGTTTCTTCAAAAACAGGTTTTTTGTACCTTTTTGTTCTTTTAACATAACTGTTCTTGTATCTTCAAGATATGAGGAAAAGAAACTTGGTAGGGTAGAAAAGATTTTAATGTTCACATATCCATGAGTTTCCCATCCTCGATGCATGCCTTCATGGATAATCCAGTCAACTACTCGATGCCCTGTAATTTTTTCAAATTTCTATTTCTGCACAGTAAGTCTAGAAAGCATACCATAATTCAAGAGCTTTGAGATGGATAATGTTAATCCATCAAATGTTTGGTCTATCCAGTGCTTCAAATGTATGCAGAGCTTTGAGTCAGCTTCTCCAATGAAGGTAAAAATCCTTATAGGAGCACCAATTAAAGGTGATCCTTCCAATGTGACAAACTCTCTGAATAATTTCTGAATGGCTATTTGTTCATCCTGTTTTGTTCGTAACAAATAGCTATAAATTAATTCCTTTACTTCATATAACTTAGATAGAAATTTCTGCCAATCCTTTTCTTTTTGATCTTCTTCCTATCAAACAAATTGAACTATTTCTTTCTTTTCAATTTCTTCAGTCTTTAGTTTTTCTAAAGAGGAGGCGAAGTAAACCAAATGTCTCGCTAAGGCTTTTAGGATGCCAGGAAATTGTTGTTTGGATTTCAAATTCCAAAGATTGTCAATTAAACATTGATGATCTAGGTTCAGGTCAAATTCAGTTTTGAAAGAGAGATTAGAATTTTTGGGATAGGTTCTAAGGCAATAAGGGCTAAAGGCTATTCCTTCTGAGATGATTCAGTTGCCATTTTGAATATTTCTATAGAGACAAAACAATTAGATCTTAATTGCCTAAAAGTGATCCATTCAATATGAATATTTTCAAGTCTACTTGTTGACTCCACCAATGAAGGGGTATCAACTTCAAGTTTGAATCCTAAAAATATGGCATATTGAGATCTAGAAGTTTTGTAACAGATTGTTTCAAATACTGAACAGTTTGGGTCTGTTCTGAACTCCAAGCAACTGGATTCTTTCTAAGACGATTATAAAGTGGTTTACAAATGAATTTCAAATTGGGAATGAAATTTGTCACATAATTTAAACATCCTAAAAATCGCTGCAACTGAGTCTTATCCTTAATTTCATCGGGAAATCTATCTGCAAATTCTATTGATCAAGTAATAGGTTTGTAAATACTTGTACCCAAATCATAAACTAAAAATCTAATCTTATTCTAAAATAATTTCAATTTACTGTCACTCACTACCAGCCCATTTTTCTTGACGATGTCTAGAAAAATATTCAAATGCTAAAAGTGTTGTTCTAATGACTCACTAAATACTAATACGTCATCAATATATACTATTGTAAAGCAAGTATAAGGGTTAAAAATGTCATTCATAACCTTCTGAAATTCAGAAGGAGCTTTTTTTAATCCAAATGGCATAATGTTCCCTTCATATTGTTTAAAAGGTACATTAAAAGCAGTTCTATATTTATCCTTTTCGTCTATCTTAATTTGCCAAAATTCTGATTTCATATCAAATTTACTGTAAATAACAGCTTTAATTGTTCTTTTAAGTAAACCTCTTTTATTCGGTATAGGATACCGAATCCATTTCAATACATTATTTAAAGGTTTGTAATTAATTACTAATCTGGGAGCACCACTTTCTTTTTTAACATTATTATTCACATAAAAGGCAGAACAACTCCATGGAGATCTTGATTCTCTAATTATCTTCTTGTCTAATAATTCTCGAATTTCTTTTTTACAGGTTTCAATTAATTCCTAATTCATTTGAATAGGCCAAGCTTTAGTAGGAATATTCTTTTTATCAAATTCATCTATGTAAGGTAATTCTATTTCATGAAATTTTCTATTCCAAAAGGCTGTAGGTACATCTGAACATACTTCTTTTTAATTTTATTTTCAAATTAAAAAATTTTAGTTTTAATTTCGTTAGCAAGCAATTGATTTTCTATTCTTCTATATTTTATTTCTTCCATTAAAAAATTTAATCTGATTCAATTTTCTATTTTTTATATTATTTACAAATTTACGTGTTGGTTTTTTCAGAAAAGGAAAAACAGTTCCTATTCTAGAATGAATACATAAATTCATTAACTTCAAATGGATAAATTTGATTAATAAAAGAAGTTCCTAGTATCAATTCTTCACTCAAATCTTTTACCAAAATAAATGAATTATTAAAACAAAATTGTTCATTGCAAATATGTGCTTTAGACAATTTATAATTTATATTAAATTTATTTCCAGATGTTGAATAATATCTAGTAGAAGTTTTTTCATAATATTTACTAGGTAATATTCCTTCTTGAATACAATTTTGATCTGCTCTAGAGTCTAAAAGAGCAGTAGCTTCAATTAAAAAATCTCCAATTTTCAAAGTTATAGGTATATACCATTTTTGAAAAGTTGTGCATTTAATTGCCTCTATAAATTTTATTTTATTTGACGTTTCACATTCATCTTCAATTTCTTTTAGAAAGGGTTTTGCCTTTGCAAATTTTAATTTTATTAATTCCTCATTAATATTACTAATTTCTTGAGTATGAATATTATCATTTTCTTTTAGAGTGTTTATTTCTTCTCTAATTTGTTTTATTTCTAATCTTAAATCTTCTAGAGTTATTTCTCCATTTTACTATTTAAATTTATCAAATACTTCTTTAATACTAAAAGGCTCTATCCTTTTATCAGAATTACTAAATAAAGAATCGCTTAATTTCCCTAAATATTCCTTTTTAACTTTTTGATCTTCAATTTTCTCTAATAATTCTCTATTTTCCTTAAGTAATTTGCTAAAACTAATCATATTAATTTTTCAATTATCCCCAGTACAATTACAAATTCATTCAAATTCACTAGAATTATCAGATTCACTATCTAACTCACTAGTTGACGTATTTATTAATTCATATATATATTATTTTCAGATTCAGTTTCAGTTTCTTTCTCAGCTTCAGGATTATCATGTATTTGATACAATTTCTGTTTAATATTACAATCTAATTCAAGTTGAATAATTTTCTTCTTTTTGGATACTAGTTTAGGACATGTATTTGCTTTATGTCCCTTTTTACCACAAGAGTAACATTTTATTTTTCGGTATTTTGTTTTTCTGGTTTTCTCCGTTTAAATCTCCTACTTTTTTCTTTATATTCTTTATTTTTCCTGGGTTTCTTTTTCTTCTTAAGTATCCTAGAGGGAGGATCTAAAGAAGCATATCCAAATATTTCACAAAAATTTCCTAATTCTATCTTAGAACTTTTATGATATTTTTTTAATTGATTTTTGAATTTCAAATCAGTGCAAATATTTAATCCAACAATATTCACATAATTTATGAGTTCTCCATATGTTAGCAATTCATAAGGTATATTATTATTAAAATCTTGTTTCAATTTTTGTCTAACTTCATCTGCATATAAAGGAGGTAAACCTCATCCAAATGGTTCTTTCCAAAAGCTTGATGACAATCATTTGTAAGCATTACTTTTGTTAAAAACATATCTTTATACCATCTGAAATCATGCAATTTAGGACAAGTGAGATTTGTTAAAATTTTACTACTTCTATCCTGAAATGCTAATGGATCACCAACAAAATGCTTAGTTATGGCAAATAAAAGTCTACTTACTACATCTGAAACTTCTTCAATTGTAGTAATTTCTTTACCATTTTCAATTTTTAGTAATTTCTTTACCATTTTCAATTTTTACTTTTGAACTAATTTTCTTAGTCTTTATAATTTCTAATTTACTTGTGTGAGATAAGTAATTATCCCAAAAAAACATCTTAAAGTTCCAGTAAATCCTGCAATTAACATCCATGCTATATTTTCTTCATCTTTACTAGTATTGGATGCTTTATAGGCAGTACTTGCCAGAGACATTTCTTGAAGCAAATTAATAATTTGGTGTTCTGCTAATCCGTCTAAATTCCATTCAGTTATATCATGTCCTGAATAAGAGGATCCCGTTGTTAAATGTCTTTCTTCAAATTGAATATCAGGAAAAGAAGGTATTTTATAATAATTTTTCATGTGATGATAGGAATTTTCTTTTCCTAATTTTCCAATTACTTCTTTTTCAGAGTTAATTGTCTGGATATTAGTTCCACTACTGCAGGCTTTCATTGTTTGTTCAGAATCTATTTTTGCTAATCTTATATTAATATCGTTCAAGAGGCTTATGTCTTCTTGAGAGAATTTAAATTCTTTACGAAATGTTATGTTAGGATCTTCAAATTCTGAAGGTTTAATAATAGGATTTCTGTCCAAAGATTTTATTTTAGGATTATAAGCTTTTCATTACAATTCTCTATTAGAATTTTCACTATTTATTCAACAAACTTCATCTGCTACTTTTATTAATATTTGATTAGCTTAATTATTTTGTTCAATTAATCTATTAATGTCTTTTACTTGAACATCTATATTTTCTACTTTACCGTCTAATTTAAATGGTGAGGCTATTACAATTTGATTTTTATGAACAATTCGAATTTTTTCTACAAGTGGCATAACGGATTCTTTTACTTCTCCTTTACTGGTGTACCATTTCTGGGCTATAACGTTAACTGCTCTTGGTAGCTCTAATCTTCTAGTTCTATCTATCCATTCAAAAAAATCTAAATGTTCTTTCATAATTTTCATATCCTTATAATATCTTTCTTTTAATTCAAAAGTTCTTTTTTTTCTAGGATGGTGCTAAAAAACCAATCTCTATTAATCTTATTTTCTTTTCTATCAAACAATTTTCTAAATAAAGGTTTGTCTAGTTCAATTTTTTTTTTCTTGATTAATTACTAATAATTGATCATCTACTTGTTCCATTTTCATTTCCGAATATGTTGGACATGTAGAAGCTTGACTAATATTATCTTCATAATTTACTTTAGGAATTTCCATATTAAAATCTACACTAGTAAATCTGTTAAGGCTAGTGTTTCTATTCATTTCAAGTTTAGGGGAATAACTAGTAGACGGTTCAGAAACAGATTTTCTACTTTTTACTAAGGCTTTTGGTCTCTTGAATTCTGGTTGAACACTACCGTCTGGTTTTCTAATGTACTGGATTCCTGATATTTTCTTTGATTTAATCTATTAAAGTTCCATTTATGATTTTTATTTTCCAAGACTTCACTCCATTTAAGTGTTTTAGGTACATGAGTACTAGATCTCAAAAAGTTAGCTTCTAATAACAAAGTTTCATTTGGATTTGAATACTGAATTGCTTTTGGGTTTACTGTGGTTTTCATTAATTTATAAGAAATTCCATAAACCAAAACCATACCTCTAGTTCCTATTTCAACGTTATAATTTTTAACTTGCAAATTCAGAGTTAAAGCTTTCAAAATATGCAGGTCTTCCAAATCCAAAGAACAATTAGGATAACAATTAAAATATACTGGTCCATTACCAATATCAGATTCATGTACTGGAATTATACTGCTATTAAAGTCTAACCATCTACTACCTCTTAGTATAAGACAAACAAGTATACTGCGCCCTACTAGAGTAAAAAGTGGTTTGACTGCTACTTCAACTAATCCAATATGACAATATCTAAATTTCGATTTATGCAAATCTATTGTTTGTTGGTTCATACGATAAATTGTTCCAAATTCTTTGTCTAATGATACTGTTTTTTTTTTCTGTTGTTAATATAGAATAGCCTTGTGTAAAATCAAATAATCTCATTTTATAAATTTTACTAATTTTCTCAGGGGGAATATTCCATCCTGCTAATTTCTTTTCTATATCATCAAAAGAATTACTAATTTGTTCCTCATTAACTGTGTCACTATCTTTTTCTGACAAATTCTGAATGCGAGAAGAAGTAGAAGTTGACATGATTCAAAATCTTATGAAAGCATTCTTTCTATCCAAAAGTTTATTCACTCAATAATCTTCAAATCTCTCTTTCTTTCTTATTCCTTTTCGAGAGCAAGCAATTGATTTTCCGAGGAAGAAAATAATAACCATAACGTTGATAGTTTCATAGCAATATTACAGAGAGCAGGATACAGTAAACAAAAACACAGTCCTTCTTGCCAAGTAAACGAATAGAGCATCACAAAATGTAACCATACAAAAATCTTGTTAGTGCATAGTTGTTTACAAAAAAAAAAAGGAGATCAAATAGGAAACATCACATTTTTAGGGAGAATAAACACTTGAATTACAAGAAGAAAAATATAGTTAGTATGGGAAAATAAATACCATGAACTGACATGGTAACTAAAAGTTATAGAAATCTTCAGTATAGCAACGAGTCTTGGAATATTTACAACACAACAGAGTGGCAAGGGAATTCCAAGGGATCATTGCTTATTTCTTTAATCCAACCTTTCGTGTTCTTCTCCAAATTTATCTTCGAGGCCACAACAATTATGAAAGCCTGTAACATTTAGCATCCAAACACACACATAGAATAGTTAACTCCCCAGAAAACATCTAAGGAAAGAGTCGACAAATTGTCTTAGGCAGATACACTTCAACATTTTATCTTTCGATATTAAACAGGTAAAATCTAACTTTGTGTTAACATGTGATCCAAAAGAAGAACAACAATGAAAAACCACTGGAAATACAAAAATAGCACATAAATAGATAAAAGTTTTAATGGAAAATAAAAAAATACCAATTAACCGGAAATCCAGGAGATAAATTATAGAAATTAAATAAATACCAATTAAACAGAAACACTGTTTTGGAAATTACAAACCATTAAATAGTGTATTGAAATGGATTAGGTTTCCTACACCGAAAAAAAGAGATTTACTTAAAAGAACAATTAAAGCTATTTTTTACAGTAAATTTGATATGAAATCAGGATTTTGGCAAATTAAGATAACCGAAAATGATAAATATGAAACTGCTTTTAATGTACCATTTGGACAATATGAATGGAAAGTTATGCCATTTGGATTAAAAAGTGCTCCTTCTGAGCTTCAGAAGGTTGTGAATGACATTTTTAACTCTTATACTTGCTTTACAATAGTATATATTGATGACGTATTAGTCTTTACCGAGTCATTAGAACAACACTTTAAGCATTTGAATATTTTTCCAGATATCGTCAAGAAAAATGGGCTGGTAGTGAGTGCCAGTAAATTAAAATTATTTCAGACTAAGATTAGATTTTCAGGTCATGATTTGGATAAAGGTCTTTACAAACCTATTACTAGATCAATAGAATTTGCAGATAGATTTCTCGATGAAATTAAGGATAAGACACAATTGCAGCGATTTTTATGATGTTTAAATTATGTGGCAGATTTCATTTCAAATTTGAAATTCATTTGTAAACCACTTTATAATCGTCTTAGAAAGAATCTAGTTGCTTGGGATTCAGAACAGACCCCAACTGTTCAGCATTTAAAACAACCTGTTAAAAAACTTCTAGATCTCAATATGCCAAATATGATCTTTTCTATCATCCAAATTGACATTTTATTTGTAGGGTTTTCAGGATTCAACCCTAAAGTTGATACCCCTTCTTTGGTGGAGTCAACAAGTAGACTTGTAAATACTTATATTGAATGGATTGCTTTTAGGTAATTAATATCCAATTGTTTTGTCTTTGCAGGAATATTCAAAATGGCTGCCGAATCATCTCAGATCTAAAGAGCCTTTGGCCCTTGTCGCCTCAGAACCTATCCTAAAAGTTCTGTTGTCTCTTTCAAAACTGAATTTGACCAGAACCCCGATCATCAATGTTTAATTGACAATCTTTGGAATTTGAAATCCAAACAACAGTTTCCTAGCATCCTGAAAGCCTTAGCAGGACATTTGGTTTACCTCACCTCCTTTTTAGAACAATTGAAGACTGAATAAATTGAAAAGAAAGAAATAGTTCAATTTGTCCGATAGGGAGAAGATCAAAAAGAAAAGGATTGGAGGAAATTTCCGGCTAAGTTTTATGAAGTAAAGGAATTAATTTATAGCTATTTGTTACGAACAAAACAGGATGAACAAATAGCCGTTCAGAAATTATTCAGAGAGTTTGTCACATTGGAAGCATAACCTTTAATAGGAGCGACATTCAGGATTTTTACCTTCATCGGAGAACCAAACTCACGAGTTAAAGGATATTTAGTAATAAAACTCTGCATACATTTGGAGCACTGGATAGACCAAACATTTGATGGATTAACATTATCCATCTCAAAGCTCTTGAATTATGGTATGACTTCTAGACTAGTTGTGCAGAAACGGAAATTTGAAAAAATTACAGGGCATCAAGCAGTTGATTGGATTATCCATGAGGGAATGCACCGAGGATGCGAAACTCATGGATATGTAAGCATTAAAATCTTTTCTACCCCACCATGTTTCTTTTCCTCATATCCTGAAGATACAAGAACCTTTATGTTAATGGAGCATAAAAGGTACAAAAAACCCATTTTTGAAGAAACTCAAGGCAATACTCATATATTTTCAGAACAAGTTCATTCCATTGGCGAGCAATATAGAGTAGCAATTGTAGATCACCCAATAGACATGTGGTGTGATAATTTAGTTTACTGTGATAAAAAGGTTAAAGTATTCATTCCTCATTATAGAAGATTAGTCACACCATTTTTTGACTTCCTCAAAGAAGATAATCTTTGATAGAATGTTTGAAAACAGTTTCTGCTTCAGTTCACACTCTTATTCAAGGGGAACAATTTGACCCAAGAAAAGAATCACAAGGATACATTATCACCAGTTGATTAGAAAGCCTTTGAAGAATTGAAGCACGTGGAATTACAAGACCTCAAGGCATTTTGGAAGCACTAAAGACAAACGGACGAAAGGCCTTGGAAATAGAAAAGCTCGGCATGACATTATTTGAAGCATTTGAAGGAATCAGAGGATAAAAATTCGGTGAAAAAAACCCATTTGAAGACTTGAGTTAACAGAACTTGATGAAAGCTTGACACAAAGGACAAATTGCAATACTTGAAGATGGTGGAAAATTTCTGCACAACTAAGTTGACATGACCCCATTGAGATATTATTTGAAGCATTTGAAGTAAAAGAAAATGAAATCTTGATAAGAAAACCCAAAGTGAAGACAAAGTGATGTCACATCATCTAAAAGGATAAGAAGACAGCTGGCCAAAATAATAGAACATGGCAGACAACTTTATTAACGTCGGTGGTCAACTTTAGTAAAGGCATTTGTTTTATTTGCAATAATTGTACTTTAGTTTTCAGAAAGTATATAGAATTATTTGAATGTATTGTTCCGAACTCAAAAGAATCATTTTAAAGTCCAATAGAAATTTGTATAAATAGGACTCTTTGTAAGCGGAGAGCAGAGCTCATCACCAGCACACTTTTCACTGCTGAAAACCCTCTGAAAGCCTTTGTAATTCTTTGTAAGCATGAAAACTTGACTAAGAATTGAAGAAGTTCAAAGCCTTCTATAATTGTAAGTTCTATTTTATAAAAATGTTTTGAAGGTATTTTATACAGATGTTTTAAAAACATTGTTTTGGAAACGATCCTTCCCCCATTAGTATCAGAGCTAGGTTAAACAAAAACCCTTGTTGGTTTCAAATCTTAAGGATGAAAGCTTAAACAAGTTTTATTCTTTCTTCATAAAGTGAGTTCATGAGATAATCTTCAAATCTCTCTTTCTTTCGTATTCCTTTTCTTCGTTTGAACCTCACTGCCGAGAATAGGGAAGAGTTAGCACTGTGTTCAGACTCAATTGTATGCCATATGTCAGGAAGAGCCATATGTCGGTTGGATTAGACCGATTTAGCCAGAGGTGAAGGAGTTGTAGTGGCTGGACCACGCAGGAGATCCCTGAGAAAACAGACGGCATATCTGGAGAGTCCAGACTCACATAAGTCCCTAGCATCCCATAGGAGGTTGGGTCAAACGAAAGTAAGGAATAAGATAGGAAGAGATATTTAGAGACTATTGAGTGAATAAAGTTTTGAAGAAAGAGAATGCTTTCATAAGATTTTGAATCATGTCAACTTCTACTTCTTCTAGCATTCAGAATTTGTCAAAAATAGACTGTGACATAGTTAACGAGGAACAAATTAGTATTTCTTTTGATGATATAGAAAAGAAATTAGCGGGATAGAATATTCCCCATGAGAAAATTAGTAAAATTTATAAAATAGATTATTTGATTTTACACAAGACTTTTCTTTGAAAACAATAGAAAAAACAGTATCATTAGACCAAGAATTTGGAACGGTTTATCTTATGAAACAACAAACGATAGGTTTGCATAAAATGAAACTTAGATATTGTCATATTCGATTAGTTCAAGTAGCAATCAAACCACTTTTTACTCTAGTAGGACGCAATATACTCGTTTGTCTTATACTAAGAGATAGTAGATGATTAGACTTTAATAGCAGTATAACTGCAATACTTGAATCTGATATTCGTAATGGACTAGTATATTTTAATTGTTATCCAAATTGTTCTTTTGATTTGGAAGGCTCGTATATTTTGAAAGATTTAACTCAAAATTTGCCTGCTAAAAAAATTATAATGTTGAAATAGGAACTAGAGGTATGGTTTTGGTTTATAGAATTTATTATAAATTAATGACAACCATAGTAAACCAAAACCAATTCAGTATTCAAATGAAACTTTGTTATTAGAAACTAACTTTTTGAGATCTAGTACTCATGTACCTAGAACACTTAAATGGAGTGAAGTCTTGGAAAATAAAAATCATAAATGGA
>JAOXNR010054231.1:0-12892 GCA_028571225.1 Parsonsia alboflavescens | reverse complement strand
TGCTCAGTGTATTACAGCAAAAGAGGCCTGGACAACCTTACAAACTGCACATGAAGGAACATCAACTGTGAGACGCTTTAAATTACAAATGATCAGCTCTCATTTTGAAAAATTGCAAATGGATGAAAATGAAACAATTGCTGATTTTCATGCGAAATTAAGTGATTTAGTAAATGAGTCATTCACACTTGGAAAGCCAATGACTGAAGAAACATTGGTACTTGAAACTCTGAGATCCCTTCCTGAACGCTTCGCTCACAAGGTAACCGCAATTGAAGAAGCAAAGGATATAAATACAATCAGGTATGATGAATTAATTGGCCCACTACAAACATTCGAGATGAACTTAAAGCCAAATCGGAAGGATAAAAGCATTGCTTTTCAAGTTGCTAATCCCATTGATTCAGAAATCAATTGCTCAGAAGACGTTCAACAAGCTATGTCCCTGATCACACGTAATTTCAACAAAATGTATAGACGAATCAAAGGTAAACAAAATCCAGGTCAATTCAGGAACAATATTGGGAACAGGAAACCTTTTGGTAAGCCTCACTCTGACCTTGTTGATTCTAATAACAAAATTAACAAAGGAATTCAATACAGAGAATGTGAAGGTTATGGTCACATTCAGGCTGAATGTGCAACCTATCTCAAGAAGCATAAAAAATCTTACATGGAGTGATGGAGAACAAACTGATGAGGATGAGGAAAGAGCTGAACAGACAAGTAATTTTGTTGCTTTAGATGGTAAATGTGAATTATATGACAATACAGGTATGACCGATGGTGACCTAGATGAAGAAATAGAGGTAAGACAATGCTTTCCAAAGTTAACTGGCATAGACAGATGATAGCGAACTCACTCCAGATGCTTTCCAAAGTTTTCCGGTAGGGATTGTTCTCAAGAAAGCAAGAGAGTTTTTTCTTATTTGTCCCCCAAACTGACTGGGTGTTTTTTTTTTTAGTTATCCGAAGAATGATCCGTTATCTCCTAGAATATTGTTCCCCTTCACGTCATCATAGGCAATCAAGATAACGGTGAGATTTAATCAAATCCTGCTAGTTGCTCCTGGGATCTCTGAGTTTCCCTGGGACGGGAGATCTTGCCATTCACGTCTCTGTGAGAGCTGCGATCTCACTAACCGACCTTCAATTTGGGACCTTCCCGTGGACATTGAGAAATTCGAACATCTCTTTTGGTGAGGTCGTGTTGAGTGATCCTTGGCTTCTTGGAGTGACTAGAAGTCGCACACCAATGGTCGCGGCATGGAAGATTTATGATTCGGACTGGAACTTTCCAGATCGAAGTCGAGGTCCGACAAGACCTTTGCTCGAGCTCATTTAAGAGGTCGGTGACCTCTAGGCCTATGAGCTTGGAGGTCGGTGGTGGCGAATTGCTTGCCCACGAGTCCTCGTTGACTTCGTGAGCCTGACTTTCAGGTATTGAAGGTATGGGGCTCTCTGGTTCATTCGGCTTAACCTTTTAGTTTGAGTCTTGCCCGTTTAGGTTGACTGGTCCAGGTTGTGCCCGTTTCACCCATCATGACCCCCCTTTAGGCCGGGTGAGCTCCTTGGTCGTTGGTGCCTAAATTACCATCTTCAAGCCATTGTTACCACTGTGTCTGCCGATTCCTTGCAATAACAAACATCTGGGGTACCTTTTCATTCGTGTCTCCAGTTGAGAGCTACGAGCTAGCTTTTTAATTTTTTGGCATTGGGCAGAGTAGTGCACTCCTGGTCACGGTATGAAATGTACATGGGGAAGGCTGGAACTCACAAGGTAGCAAGTTGTGGGCCTTTGAGTCTCTGTCCCTCTCACTCGAAGGTCAGTGACCGCGGGGTTCATGGCCTATGAGGGCGGTGGTTGAAAGTCTTTACCCACTCACACCTTGGGACTTGCCAACATGACCTTTAGGTATTCTAGGTTACCGTCTATAGGTTGCAAGTCTGGCCTTCAAGCATTGAGGATCACCATCTTGAGGCCTGGGACCCTCCCTTCAGGCATTAGGAATTACCATCTTCAAGCTGCAAGTCTAAATTTCAGGTATTATGAACTACCATCTCCAAGTCTTCGATAGGGCTTTCAGGTATTCATGGGCTACCGTCTCCAAGCTACGATCTCTAGGGCAATTTTTCTTGCAATTGTTTTTGGGGGATTGATCTTCAGATATTTTATGGATTACCACCTTGAGGTCGTGGCTATCAGTAAAACAAAATTGTTTTCACACAACGGCTGTCTCTCGTGAAATGGCGCGTCCCTTTGTTTCTAGAAGCTTGATGGGAGATCACTATTGGAGGATTGAGAGATTACCACTAAAGAAGAATCCTCTAAAGAATCCAAGCATTCTCTTCAAGATGAATCCATCAGGAAGCGTTGTTAGGAGAGTGGCCATAGGAACTATGGACCAGCATGTTAAATCCAAGAAGGAGATGTTGTCCAAGATCGAGATATCAGTTAGTGAATAGGAGGCATTTGCTATCAAATTTGTGAGAAGAACTCTAAAGATTGCTTGGTTCGGGTTTCGACAGCTCCGACCCGCATCACTTCTCTAAGGGAAATGCTGCATTTCTTTTTTTTTGTGGAAGAGCTAGGGCGGGTTAGGTTTCTAAGCCGTCGGCCTCGAACCAAGGGGATCTGACCCGCTTTGAAGGTCCCCAGTTTCCTTGTTTGATCCAAATTCAGATTCTCCCAAATCTTAAGGATATTCTTAAACTCCTCTTACTATTAGAATTTCACAGAGCTCCCTCATACTGTTTCCCCATTGAATCCAGCACGAGCATTCCGTCTCCCCAGAACATTTTCTTCTTCCTTCAAGGTTTTACTAAGTGAGTTCCCTCTCTTTCTTTTTTTGGCAAAAGTTTATATCTCTCTTATTATGTCGACCATGTCTATTTCACCTTCCTCTCTGGCTGGAGGATCTACACCCTCTTCCTCCTCCATAGGTCTAGAGAATGATGTTTCTTATCTTCCTCTTACGCTGGACAGTGCTACTTTGGTAAAAATTGGGACCTTCGAGCTTTCTGACACAGAGGCTTACCTTACCCCTTCTATTCTAAGAACTAGTCTCGTTTTCCAGCTTTGTGGTAAGTTAGGTCTGGATAAGGATGTGATCAGAGCCATTGAGGGACATGAATGCGCTTATAGCAAACGTGACGGTCACATAGTCCTCTATAGCACTAACCTTAGGGGAGGCATTTTGCTTCCGGACATCCACCCTTTGTTCTTTGACATTGCCTATTTTTGGCCCTTTTCTTTGTCCCAGCTTGTCCCCAATTCTTTCCGGACGGTGGCTACTTTTATAGCCACCAGCCATCTTTACAGAGTCCCGATTTCACTGGAACTTTTTAGATGATTTTACAGAATTAGTGTCTCCTCTGCGTCCAAGGTGGCACAGGATATCTTCAGTTTGTCCCTCGCCACAAGTTAGTTGGCCCCTTCCAGTCCTCTACAAGGGAGTGGAAACCTTTTTTTTTTTGTCTCTTAGACTATTCCCTTAGGCTTGGAAATGATCGTAATTTGAATTTAAATCGTACCTTTTTCAATGACCTTCCCGATTTTTCTATTGACCAAGCCAAAAGTAAGGATTTTCTTTTGGGCCTGATTAATTCTGGCAAGCCCACAGTGGGGTGCTCTGCACCAGTTTGGCCTGAGGCATTCCTCCATTCTACCGGGCTTGGGCAGCTGACAGAGCGTGACCTCCCTTCCCTTAGGAAGTCTATGGGAATATTTTCTTCTACTGGGTAGAGCTCTTTGTGTTGATCGAATTCTTGCATCTTTTGAATCAGTTCTGACATCCTTCTTTTTTTTGTTTTTGCAATGATGAAGGTATCCTCATGGCTTAGCGCCTCTAGTTCCTTTGGGACCCCTGGGGGTAGAGGTCGAGGCTCTGCTAGCCCTTCCCCATCCAGGGCCCCAGTTGCAAGAATTTCCATTCCTCGCAGTTGGGGAAGAACTATTGTGGCTGAGAGGAGCCGATGAGCCTCAAAACGAGACTCCATTGCTACGGGAATGACTCCTTCCAGTAGACCTGCCAAGATCTCCCTTTCATCTTCCTCCCATTCTTCGCTTTACCCGAAGAAGGTTACTTCAGGTCCCTCTAGAAAAGGAAAGAGCCCAATGACGTAGAACAAGTAGACGAGCAAGTTCAAGATTGTTTAATAATTTTATTTCTTTAATTAGATAGAATTTTACTTAGAAACTTGTTTTATTTTTTTTATTGTTTTCTTTCTGATTTTTATTTCCTAGTTTGATTAGGAACACAGAACTTAGCTATTAGTAGTTTACTCGATTTCTATTTCCTAGTTTGATTAGGAACATAGAACTTCTAGTATTATAAATAAGGATGAATGCCTAAGAGCTAGCAATTAAATCTGAATATTTCAGAGTTTTTTTTCTCTCTTTCCTTGTGAACTCAAGGTTTTTTTTTTCACTCTTTCCTTCTGAACTTAAGGTTTTTTTTTCTTTCTTTCTTCATCCTTTAACTACTTTATATTGAAGTTTGATTATAGGAGAAGAATTCTATTTTCGTAGTCTTGACCTCTGACAAGTTCGGAAGTTAGATTGATGAAAAGCCTCAAATTTTGACGGGTTATCCAAAGTTTGAGTTTCCGAAAGTTTTCCGAAATTGTTGCCATTGCATTGTTCATCGGGGTTATTGTTCACCGTCACTGTTCTAGCATACTGTTCACCGGCACTATTCGTCGATTATTGTTCATCCGAACTAAAAGTAGCAATTTTTCTTGATTTCCTGTTATTAGATTTCTTCTAAAATTTATTATTCCTCAACCCACCACGTCCGCCTACATCACCCACTGCTCCTGGTCCTAAGAATTCATTCCTGGGCTGCGCTGTGAAGGAGGTTGCGAGAACTCTCAAGAAGCTGGGTGACTCTATTCTGTATGCTCACCCCAATGAGGGGAATGAAAGGTGGGTTCCTGCCTTGGCTATGGAGACATCTGACTCAATTTTTTGATGGAGTGCATTCCACCGGTTGATCGGGAGATCTGCTGGCAACTGACTGATGAAGAAATTGGAAAATTTGGTACCTCGTTCTATGCCGGGGTACGTTGTTTCTGGTGACCATAGTCTGCCTTTATCCTTCAGTAACCTTGCCTGTTGATATACTTTTTCCCACTTTCACAGGGTCATGTGGTCCTTGGTGAGCTGCTAAGAAGGTAGGCTGAGAGAGCTTCCAAAGATTGGGAGAAAGGCTCAGTTGGAAAGGAAAGTCACTGACCTTTATGCCTCACTTGAGTCTTATCGCAAGTGAGAAGAACGTTGTTGAGGCCACTGCTGCCAGCGAGAGTTTATCCAAGGCATTGGATACAGTTGAAAGGAAAATGGCTGAGCAAGAAAGGTGTACCAGCGAGTTTGAGGCCAGGCTGGAGAACCTGCAAGGGTCTGTGACTAGGAGGGCTTCCTTTCTATGGACAAGCTGGTGGAGGTCCCTGCTTTCCAGGTGTTCGTGCAGTTCTTGCTAGGGCCTCAAATGATGTTTCAGTATACAGGGATCGTGGACGAACTTATTGAGCTCAATCCTAGGCTGAAGACCAATCCTGAAACTGACTCTAGTCTTTACCACCTCGGGTTGCTTCCCTCCCTTGGGAAAAAGAGGACCAAGAGGTGGCCTCCGCTGAAGAGATGGCACCAGCAGAGTCTTTGGCCAAAGTCAGTGATGCTAGGGAAGCTCCCTCTAAGGGGGGGAAAGAGGTTGTGAAGGCCGTTGTTGAGGATGAGGAGGTTCTTGACATAACTCCCTGCTTTATGGAATCTCTTGAAGGTATCCCCATTCTTTCGGGTTCAAATTATTTTTCAAAAATGTTTTCCCATCTTTTGAATGCCTTCTTTGGAAGAGGCAATTGACCTTTTTCAAATCTCTTCATTTGTTCTTAGTTGCTCCTTGTCTTATCATGCTGTTGGCTTGCTCGACAGGCACTTCAACCCCAACTCCTCCTGGCAGCTTCATTCATGCCAGTATCCTAGTGGAGGAAGAGGATGACAAAGATGATATCCCTCTAATGCAGCGTCCAGCTCGAAAATGATTCTGTGCTATCACTCCTGGGACCGCCCCGAATCTGCTGTTTTGATGCTCTTATTATTATTTGTGCTTTGGATGTACTGAATACTTCGCGGGGGTCTGTTTGTGGCCTTCTGCTTTATTTTTTGTCTTTATGAATTGCTTAGTGTTTTCCTAACTCTGCTTCAAGCAATATTTCTGCTTTTCAACAATGGCATGCTTGCATAATTGAACGGTCATTTGAACAATTTAGATTAATACAAGTGTAATGACTGCATAAACTTTGGGAGAACTTAGCTTTAAATCATGCTGAGCTTGTTGAGGTTATTGTTGAATGTGACCAGTAAGTCCAGGAGGTCTTTTGTATCTTAGGTGACCTTTAAGCATAAAACCTTTTTAAATGAAAGGCATTTAAAGGTCTTAGGAGTTGTCTTCCATCAAGATCAGCTAGTTTGTAGCTTCCTCCTGTATGGACTTCTTAGATTAGGTAGGGTCCTTCCTAGCCTTACTATAGCTTGGTCAATTGACCTTGTTTGACAACGTTTGACCTTTTGAGGACCATTTCTCCAACTGTGAAATGTCTTTCTTTCAATCGCTTGTTGAAAAAATTTGTTACGTGCCTTTAGCATGTTCTATCCACTTCAATTGCCTTGTTTCTGAACTCTTCAAGAAGGTCAAGGTCTGCTCTTCTCTCCCTCTCGTTTAAGATTGAGTTGTGCACGGTCAGTCTTAAAAATGTTTCTCCAACCTCAACTGGCATTATTACTTCTGCTCCGAAGCATAGACCAAATGGGGTTTCACCTGTAGCTTTTCTGGGTGTGGTCCTGTATGCCCACAATATGCTAGGGATCTCATTTGGCCAATCTGCATTGCAACCAACTTTCTCAAGCTCAGTGAGTCACCTTTTTAGTCCTTCTAGGATTGTTCAATTTGTAAACTTTGTTAACCCGTTGGCTTGTGGGTAAGCTACAGATGTCAGTCTTTGCTCAATGTGGAGGTTCTCGTAGAAGGTCTTGAATGGATTGCCGATAAACTGATTGTCATTGTCTGAAATAATAGCTTGCGGGATCCCAAATATGCATACTATGTCCCTCCATGCAAAGGACTGGACCTTTTGAGATGAGATCATTGTCACAGGTTTTGCTTCGACCCATCTGGTTAAATACTCTACAACGGCTATGAGGAATTTCACACCCCCCAGGCCCTTTGTGGAAGTCCGAGGATGTCAATCCCCTATATGTCAAATGATACTGAGGCATTGATTGGTTGGTATTTCAATGGAAGATGTGATTTGTTCCCATGTAGCTGGCAACTAGTGCATGTCTGTATGGCCACCTCCACGTCTGCAACCATTGTAGGCCAATAATACCCTGTTTGTAGGATTTTCTTTGCTACAGTCTTCGTTTATATGTGAGAGCCACATATGCCACTATGTACCTTGTCAATCACATATTTACCTTCCTCTTGACTTAAACACTTGAGCAGTGGCCATGTGTACGACCTTCAGTATACCTTGTCATCCCCAATCAAGACATAGCGAGGTGCCCATCTTTGCACTCGATGAGCTTCTTTTAGGTCCTTAAGGAGGCCACCTTGTTTAAGAAATCTGAAGATGCCAGTCTGCTTGATCCTCTATGACCAGACTTTCCTCTTGATCAATGCTGGGAGAGAATAGTTGTTCCACAAGCAGCTCGGCATTGGTTCCAGCTACTTCTTTGTAAACTTTGGACAGAGTGTCCGTTTCTTTGTTTTGCTCTCTAGGAATCTATTCAATGAGAAAGTAGTCAAGCTTTGATACGATGTCTCTTACTCTTTAGAGATACTTGACCATAGTGTCCCCCCTAGCCTCATATTCTCCAACTAATTGGCTGGCTACGACTTGTGAGTCTGTTTTGGCATGCAATTTCTGCACTTTGAGAGCTCTTATAATTCTTAGGGATGCTAAGAGAGCTACATACTCGAATTCATTGTTCGAAGTTGGGAAGTTGTACTTCACAGAGTAAGGGATTCTCACTCCCTCAGGGCTGATAAGTATAATCTCTACCCCTGAATTCTCCTTCTCCGTAGACCCATATGTGAACATGGTCCAGACATTGCTTTCACAAGTGTCTATAGGTTTCAGTGGTGCCCTGGTACATTCCTCTACGAAGTCTGAAAGGGCTTGAGCTTTGATAGCCTTCCTTGGCTCAAATTAGATCTGGTACCCAGAGAGCTTGAGGGACCCCTTCATCATTCTGCCCGAGAGTTTAGGCTTCGCCAAAGCTTGTTTCAGCTGCAAATTTGTTAGGACTCTTATCGGATAAGCTTCAAAATATGACTTTAATTTCCTTGAAGTGATAATAATGGGGTACAAAAACTTCTCGAGGCCTATATATTTGGTCTCCGAACCTCGAAGTAAACGGCTAACATAGTAAATAGGAAATTGTTAACCTGACCTTTCCACTATTAATACTGAACTTACTGCCTTTTCAGTCGCAGTCAAGTACATACAGATTTTTTCTCCTGATCTTGGGGAGACTAGTTGAGAAGGTTTACCCAGAAAGTCCTTCAACTTGATGAACGCTTCCTGACAACTTTCAGACCACTGGAATCTTTCTCCTTTGTCTGCCATCTTGCTAATAAAGTGTCCTAGAGCTGCCATTTTTCCTGCTAGGCTCTACATTTCTTTGAGATTTCTTGGAGGTTCCATATCCAAGAGAGCTTTGATTTTGTTTTTTCGTTGGCATCAATGCCTTGCTCTAAGATCATGAAGCCAAGGAATTTTCTTGTAGAGAACCCAAAGGTGCATTTATCTGGGTTGAGCTTCATGTGTGCAATCTTCAGGGTTTGGAAAGTTTCCCGGATGTCTCCTATGAAATCTTCTGTAGTTCTGGATTTGATCACTATGTCATCCACCTAAACCTCAATATTTCGCCCAAGTTGTTTCTTGAAAATTTTGTGCATCACCCGTTGAAATTCTACCTCGGCATTTTTCAAACCGAAAGGCATCTTGGTGTAATAATGAGTCCTAACCTCCGTGATGAAGGAGGTCTTTTCCATGTCTTCAAGGGCCATTGGAATTTGGTGGTACCCTTTGTATGCATTGGGGAAACATAGCCACTGGTACCCGGTTGTGGAGTCTACCATCTAGTCAATGTTGGGAAGGTGGTAGGAGTCTTCCTGGCAAAATTTGTTCAATGTGGTGAAGTCTAAACACATCCTCCATGTCCCTTCCTTCTTTGGTACCACCACGGGATTGGCCAGCCATTCCGAGTACACTACTTCTTTCAGAATCCCAGCATCAAGGAGAGCCTAGACTTCTTTTGCTATGACCTCATCATGTTCTAGACCAAAGATCCTCTTCTTTTGTTTTACCGACTTGACCCCTGGCTTGAGCCCGACCTTTTGTCCAGCAATGGTTCATTCAACTCTTTCAAGGTCACCGGGCTGCCAGGCGAAAACTCCCAGATTTTCTTCTAGGGAATCCACCAGCTTTACTTTAATCTTTCAGGGCAGGAGCTCTCCAATTTTAATCCCTTTCTCAAGGAATTTAGGATTAGGAAAGACTTTCTCTCCCTTTCTGGCTGCTTGAATTCTAAAGTGGTCATCCTCTTTAGGTTGGTTAATGCACTCATCTGGTTTGGGCTCCAAGGAACTCTCTTTGTTACCCTCAGCTAGGTAACATTCCACTACCCTTTGCCTATCTTCTTTAAGGGTAATCTAAACCTCTCCAGCCCGGATTCTCATGTTGTAGTTGAGCAGGGAGATCTCTGCTTTCAGGTCCATGACCCCCCTACGACCAAGTATAGCATTGTAGGTCCCGGGGACATCTACGACCATCCAATCCATCATCTCGGTGACTTCTTTGCCATCCACTCGGACAGTGGTCGGGACTCTCAGGACCCCGTCAGCGTAGATTGTGCTGCCGTTGAAACTGGTCAATGCAGTGTCTGATTTCTGTAGTGAGCTTTCGTCGACCAAGATTTTCCTTACTAGGAAGTCACCAACCTGGAGTGACACCGTTAGGGGCTCTGAATCTCCCCCTTGAACTTGCTTCAATTTCCTCTCTATAGCATTTATTTTGCCGACTGGGGCCCTTTAGTTTTGTAGGGCCGCTGGTGGTGGGTTCGCAAGCCCTACATTTTTTGCCAGAAAATCTTGTAGGTGACCTCATTTTATAGGCCTCTCAATCTCGAGATTTGAGGTCAAAGTAGTCCTTCGTGAGATGGCCATGGTCCTTATGGTAGTGGTAGAACTTTGCCTTGTCTCTTTTGGCCGCAGGACTTTTGAGGGGCCTGAGTGGCTTGAGAAGGCCTTGCTTTTCCATGACCATCATGAACTCAACCCGTGACGTCTTGAGTGGCATGAGTACAAGGTCGGGGATGGTTTTCCTTCTTTTGTCTAATTTTCCTCCCTTGGGATGGGGATCTTTCCTGTCCTGCGTTGTTTTTTGAGGACTTCTTGGATGTCCTCTGTTGTCTCTGTCCATGGCTGAAGTGAAGCTCGGGGATTTTATTTTGAACCGCGATTTCCTTAGCCTTAGATCAATTTTTCCAGGAGCGTCTGTAGCTATTTAAGTGTTAACACTGGCTCGTCAGCCAGTTTGAGGGCTACGTACTCCCTTGCAAGCCTTGCTTGAATGCAATGATGTAAATGGCATCATTTTTTTGCTCGATCTCCACTGCTTCGTCGTTGAAACAACTGTAATAGCTCTGGGTGCTTTCACCGACCTTCTGTTTGATGAGGAAGAGGTCGTTGATATCTTTCTCGCACCTCGAGCTACTCTGATAGTTTTTCAGGAACAACTCTTTCAGTTGTGACCAACTTGAAATGCATGCCTAAAGGATTCCTTTGAACCATGATTGAGCCTTTTTGGTTAGCGTGGACCTAAAGGCTCTACATTTGACGTGGTCGGGGTGTTCAAACATCTCCATATATTAGATGTACTCGTCAATGTGTTATTGTGGCCCCCCAGTGCCGTCATATTTTTTCTCCAACTGTGAGGCTTTGAAGGCTGAAGTCATCTTGGCTGTTCGGATGCTATGGACAAATGGCAAAGGCTCGGTTAGATCCACAGTGCTTTGTCGCTCCTGATCGATTGAGGGAGCTGCTCTCCTTAATGGGTTCGGGGCTATCTCTCGAGCGTTTTCGCCTGTCATTTCAATCAGGCTATGACGAGGTGGTATCCTTACCCCAAGTGGAGTTTGTAGCGAGCTCCCTTGTTCCTCAGGGGCTACATCCTGTCTTTGGCTTCTGGAGATGGCAGCTCAATTGAGCTTGTCCCTTAGATCATACCCCCTTTGATTATTGAGGGTCTCCCTGAGTTCGGTCATAGGTAGAAACCTTGCCCCTTGTGACCTTTGTTGTGGCCGACCTATTTCTCAATCGGCATCATCACGTAAGGGGTCAGTCCTTGCCTTTAAAGGCTGAACCTGTCTGGTTGAGTATGTCTACTTTGGCTCCTGGGCGATGGCGTTTGTCTCCGAGAAGGCATCGAAGTGTGCCCAGTGGAAATGTAATCTCTTCTGCTTGAGATTCCCTCCAAGGCAACCGCCATCCTTTCCATTAGATTCGCTGGCATGGATATCCAGGTTCCTCTAGATCTCTGCGGCCTTGGTGGCCTGGAGTTGTTGCCATTCGTAGTGAGATCTGGGTGTCTTCCCTATGGCCTTTCTTGCACTAGCGTTCGGCTGGCCGAGATATTCTGAGATGAATCAAAGTTGTGCATGTGAGGATTGATTTTGCCCTGGATTGCCGTCAATTACGACCTGCATTGGCAGCAGCATTTTCACCACTATCTCTTCAGTGCTCAATTATATTCTGGCTAGCGGCCTGCCGCGGCATGGAGGCTGTGACTAAGCCATCAGGATTGCTTTATTTTGTTTTGTGTATGGGAAAAAATTAGGCTTTTCTGTTCTGAGTTCCCATAGACAGTGCCAGAAGTGATGGGGTCCAAAATTGTTGGGCCAGATCACCCCGCAAATGCTGATGGAGCTCCTCCATCAGCAGCCTGAAAAGGTAAGAAAGAGAGGTCATCGGAGTGGCTTGTCGCCCGTGGAAAAGCTCCGATGCCTAAGTTAGTATTCTGAGAAAGTTTTCATGTAAGGATTATTCTCAAGAAAGTAAGAGAGTTTTTTCTTATCTGTCCCCAAACTAACTGGGTGTTTTTTTTTTAGTTATCCGAAGAATGATCCGTTACCTCTTGGAATTTTGTTCCCTTTTACGTCGCCGTAGTCAATTAGGATAACGGTGGGATTTAATCAAATCCCGCCAGTTGCTCCTGGGATCTTGGAGTTTCCCTAGGATGAGAGATCTTGCCATTCACGTCTCTGTGAGAGCTACGAGCTCACTAGCCGATCCTCATATCAACTTCGCAACCTTCTAGTGGACATTGAGAAACTCGAACATATCTTCTGGAGAGGTCGCGTCGAGTGATCCTTGGCTCCTTGGAGTGACTTGGAGTCGCACACCAATGGTAGCAGGATGGAAGATTTATGATTCAAATCGGAGCTTGCCAGATCGAAGTTGACGTCCGACAAGACCTTTGCCCGAGCTCATTTAGGTGGTGGGTGACCTCCGAGTCTATAATCTGGGAGGTTAGTGGTGGCGAGTTGCTTGCCCACACGTTCTCGTTGACTTCGTGAGTCTGACTTTCAGGTATTAAAGGTATGGAGCCCTCTGGCTCATTCGAATTGACCTTTTAGTCCGGGTCTTGCCCGTTTAGGTTGATTGATCCGGAGAGTGCCCATTTCACCCATCAATAATTAATTTCATAGTATTACTTTAACGGTTGCTTTTTAAAATTAAAATAAGAATTTTATCGAATATTTATCAGGAATAGTAATTCCTTCCTCAAACTTAGAAAATTGTATTTCTAAAATAAAAAATTAAAATTA